>JAPUBX010002692.1:0-40505 GCA_028672205.1 Proteocephalus fallax
CCCTTACGCGCGAATTCGTCCGCACCAAAAGCGCGCCCGCCAATCCCGTGGCCGCCAGCTGACTACTACGCGCGCGTGATCGCTTTCTGCCAATCGCGTTTGCAAGGATGCCCGAACAGCATGGGCATTTGAGGTCGGCGGCCATGCACAATGTTCACCAGGTATCGGTGTTGTGAAACCGCTTGCGTGTTACTTAAGGCTATTGGCAGGATTGATTCGAATTCTATTTAAGTAAATAATTATTCAATTTCGCTACGATGTTTTTGGATTAGTAAAAGTAAGTCGCAATAAAACTTTAGAAAGGATTTAGTGCAACGCAATGCGTGGGTCATGGAAGCCACAGAAATTCGAGAGCTTGTTTAACTATTCTTTATGTTGTATTTTTTAATTTTATGATTAAAGTTTTAGCCAAGCGTCGACAACAGTGAAGATTCGTAATTGCCGCAATTGTTGGAGGTGTTCCTTCTTTGACATGTTTAAATAAACCCCTTATCAACTACTCTGACTGGAATGTATTTATTTTTTTAATACATAGGTTTCCGAAGAATCCTCTATTATTTGGCACTTTCTTAAAACATTACTCCAAACAAAGAAAATACATATATAACAGTTTAATTTGTATTAATTATCAAAGGATATTTGTCATGCAAGATTTATTTTATGCTATTTTTTTAATATACTCACGAAAATATGTGATTATTTGTCGTATCAAGCGATGGCCTTTTAAACATTGTGGAAGACTGAACATTCGCCCAAGAAGATAAAGAGAATCATTCGATTTGGATGAACTAATCATAACGAGGAGAGGCCAAAGAGCCGAAATGACGGTTAAATTGATTGCCACCGCTTATCCTGGTTGTTGCTCAGTCAACCGAACTTAAACCGGAAACGCATATAAAACTTTAAATGTAACCGCACAACAATAATTTCTTATTTATTACACTTATTGTCATTTTGCCGGTTTTTATTTACGTTTACTAAGACGAGCATCAATAATAATTCTATCCAAAAAATGTATTTGTTTGGGAAAATGGTTATTTCTAGTAGAAAACTCTATCGCCGTTTTTATTAAACCTCAATCTTGTGTCGTCGTTCGACCCACGCCATATTGCAGGCGGTTGTATGACTCATTCCGTTAAAGCCACGTCTATTCTTCATCAACCGCAACTACGCGTTTGAGTGACTCATCCCGCCTATTTCCTGATTGGTTATATTTCGGCCAACGGGTGTCTCATCTCTTATATGGGTTTATCTATAGGTACCATACATAAATGCTTTGTTTAACGCCACCAATTCATTTTTTTCTCTTTGTCTGTTTCGACGGTTCTTCTCCCTCGGACAAAAATGTAACAGTTATGTCGGAATACAACAGTAGTACGTAAAGATGTTGAAGTCTTATCGGAAGAATCAGTAGTTAATAAAGGCATCTCAGTAGGATAAGTAGTAACTTAAGTAGATTCAGTAGTATCCGAACAGGTGGAAGTAGTATCAGTAGTTCTTGGTGTAGTGTCGGCAGTTATACAATTTGCCTCAGTAGTAGAAGGGGTGGTTGAATTAGTCTCAGTTGTATCAGCTGCAGTTGAAATTCATCAAAGTAGAATCAGTAGTAGTTTAATTCGTGTCAGTTGGATACGTAGTGGTGGAAGTTTTTTTATAAGTAGAAGCAACAGTTGTTTACGTCGTCTTAGAAGTATGACTAGTGGAGGAAATCGTTTCTGTAGTATCCGTGTTAGATTAACTCGTCATATTTGAATCAGAAGTGTTTGAAGTCGTCTCAGTAGTATCACTTCCTCATTGGCAGCCAATATTACTCTCTGACGCAAATAACTGTTTTAACAACTAAGACTATTGCAACAAATTATGATACAACACTAGACTTTCAGGAATCTCTCCCCCCCCAACAACACCTCATACCGCCGACCCTTCAAATGACCGACAATTTCGGCCAATGGTTCCCAAACGCCCGTTATAGAACCCTACCGAAAGCTGGACCTCGGCTCGATCCTTGCCACTGAAAACGTCTACCAAAGAGACGGCCTTGCCTCTTCCCCCCTCGCAACATACTCGGAATACTTGGAAGCCCAAGAGCAACTGAAATAGTTCCTTCAGTGCAGTTTGGCACCAACGACGCCTTCTTTAAACTCCTCAATCACACCTAGCGAGACGGGGAGTGCCTGCAAGTATTCTTTATCGGGCTGACAAGCCCATTTGGTTTTAAGCCTTCCCACCTCAGTTTAAATCGTCCTTGTCGACGCCATGACATTTTTCGCCGCCAACAATTCCACAAATTATTTAGTAGTCGAAAAAGCGATCTTCAATAGTTAACCCGTAGAAGAACCACAGTACTTGATTAAGATTCAGATAAGTGTTTTTATATTATGTTTTAGAGCTTCTCTGATGGTGAAAAACGATTGAACCCTCACGACGAGGTAAGCTTAATTATGTCATCAACTCCTGCAATCTGTTCTAGGTTGACCAACCCATCTTCTTCATGGATACCGAATTCGATTACGTCCCAGTAGTATCTAATCAAATAAGATACCACTTTTTTTTAAATGCAGCTGTTCCGCTAAGAACATAAAAGAACATTTATACTTAGTGAAGCCTAATTGAGCAAATCGTAGCAGATTGGGCGTCAGTGTGAAAAAAATAATTGATGGTAGATGCTGGGCGTCGAATTGGCGTGTCTTATGGTTTCGATCAACGGCTTCGCTTTGTAGGACTAGCAGGTAATAAGAAACTCTAAAAGCAAACATAAATTGCTCAGTACACTGTGTTTGAGTGCATTCGTAAGACAATTTTGATCCGGTAAGACCCTATAATCTGCCAATTAATATCAGACTGGATCAGAATATGGGGGTTTCAAGATCTGCAAGCAGACCAAATTGAATATTCAACGTAGAAACTTGTGCATAAGAAGAAGAAGAAGCCCGTGCTGCGAAATCCTTAGTCATGGGTGAAGATGGTAGAAGCAAAGACTATAAATATGAGCACAATCTTTTCCCTGTATCACGACTTCTTATGATATAAAACTACCCCGACAGTTTCAATGGTTCGAAAACGTTACACACAGGTTTGACACAGACATTTCCAAAGGGTTCCTCAAGCTATACACTTGACAAAGCAAACTTAATCCGGGGATTAAGGTAAACACGGAATTCGCAGTTTATGAAGACGTCATTAAGCTTTGCAATTAAAAGGAGACCCTGCCGTGCGGACTGGTACTGGGTGTATATTTCTAGTAAAAACCAGTCGTTCTAGTATTTAACAACGTTTCGCATTGGAAGCAGAACGAAATTGGGGCAATACCTGGACGCAAAGGTTTCTCGAAATTTGTTTGAACTACTTGTCATCATCTTGCAAAGCAAATATTATTCGGTTTTAATTTTTTTAAACCGCGTCTCATAAAAAAAGCGTTACTTAAAAATAATTAACTATAGCCTGCAACATGCGCTCTCACTATTTATGCAAGCGATAATGCTTGGTTGAATAAACCAATACAAACACAAATACCCATTTCATTGTTATAATTTAAGACTTCCAGGAATGTTAGTAAATATAAAATATAAAATATGAACATTCAATATTATAAAATTTGTAAGGAAGAAAGAGTAATAACAATCCCCATTAAAAAAACAATTCAAGTAACCGGTTTCGCTGCTTCTCATCTGGGCGTCATTTAATAGCAAAACGATGTCTGTGGATCAATAAATCGCTGTCGGCAGTTAAATATTCTCGAGGCAACCGGTGCCGGGTCCCACAAACTATTTCTGAAGGACAACCAACAAATTTGCACGATGCAAGCCTGTAATTTTAATACCGCTGGAACACAAATTTAAATGATAATTTAGTTATAATTAAATTATTTATTTTAATTTTATCACTCCCTTAAACTGCATTCATTGGCAGTGTCGGGGAATGTAGGTTTATTTGCCTTTGTGTCCGAAAAAGATCGCGATTGCTGGCCTTTTATTTACCTACAACAAGGAACGGTAAGACTTACAGTTAACACGGGTCGAGGGGATGGAAAGTAAATAGGCCGTAGTATTCTCAGACGTCGGTAGAACGTCTTATCTATTATCTCTCACGGTTCGATGGATCTATAGTTTTCTCGAGGCTATCATTCCTCGTGTTGTCTTCGTTTTGAGCGTCCCGGACTGATCCGATTGTTGAACCAGACACGTTCTACACACAGCTTGGTTTACAAACTAAGCGCCATTAGTTATCACAACACTCCAACAACAAAAACAATTTAGAAAAGTGAAGACATTATTTTTGCGTGCGGTGTTTTCAACAGCCAGTTATCCAGGATAAATCCCGTTTGTGACGTCGTTTCTGCTTCTCAGTTCAAAGTGTCTTATCCCGTGGGATCGTCCATTGGATTGATTGGCCGGTCGCAAACCTAAAGTTTCAACGTGAAGAGAAAGATGACTCCCAGAAGATCAGCAACTACGACGATTTAATCATTAATCAGCCTTGTAAAAGTAGGGGACGAAGTTTTCGTGTATTAATTTAAACTTGTCGAAGAATATTCGCGGAGTATGAAACGAGGCCTCCTCGTTGACTAATATCTACTGTGTGCTATAACACATCTAGCCTTTGGTCCCCTTTACAGGAATTAATGGATACGGCCTTTCAATGGCCGCCATTTCCCGTTTGCCAAACTTTATATACTTCGTTGGTTAAATTCGCCTTTCTTGCAAATTTACCTTGATGTAACTTCTTTTATTCTTCTTAACTTATTCTGCGTTTTCTACGTATAATCGTTACGTCCTGTAAATTTTAATGCTGAAATTTGTTGTCCTAGTGACCTTAATAAAGCGAATATTATTATTATTATTTTTATTATCAAACCTGCGATCTTGTTTTTTTCTGTCGCTTCTTAACTGAGATTTAAGTTAGCACACTTTAAGCGTGATCCTCTTCCCAATTTCAGAACACACACTCCAAATTTTTACATCCATGATCGTTAACAGCGTTAACATCGTCCTAGATGTACGCTTAATCGAATCTGGCAACAACCCACCTGGAGAACCATCTTCCATTGTGGAGGTTCTTCATGATAAAATTGAATGGGCTGAAAGAAGGGCCCTAAACCGGGTGAAAATACAGTCCAATAACCTTTTTTTACCTTGGCATACGATGCCATCGGACTCCCTAACATCATGCAACACTGGATATGCACTGGCTAATTACTTATCTACCCCAGAATCTCTCACTGAAAGCAATTTCCTTATACCTATGCTTTAAACAAACACGATTGTCAACAAAATGTTCCTTTAACTTATGATCAGACCCGTGCTTATTTAAACAAACGAAAATTCGATTTCTTCGGACATATTTTAGGATGCAATGAACCACGCTGCGTTCGCCGAGGAAATTGGGTCTTTGGATTCCTTGTCCTCGATTTTCGGAATTCCGACAAAGGAACCAACTTCAAAAACAGTCTGGTGCAATGCCTGTTCGACAAGCTCGGCATCATGCCCAAAAATACAAACTTTCGTGGGCACATCCAGTAGCGACTTGTCTTACTTTCCGTTTAGACAGGAGACGTGGCACTTTGTTCCACAAAACAAGCGGTGCCGCTACTCGTCAATGGATACCAAAAGAAGTAACACTTCATCCGCCAGGTTCCACTCCTCCTGTTTAGATATCACTATCTATCATTAAACCTTTTTTCTCAGATAGTCGAGAACCAATTTTAGCCGATTAAGTTCGTTTTAGCCCATTATACCCGCACAAAATATCTCGGCTAACAGAAATGATTTTGGGAACTTTGCTTATCTATTCAATTTGTATTTATATTACCAGCAATTTCTAAACAAACCCAGAGTCAATGTTTCGTTTACGCATATAATTTTTTTGAGTGCACTTATTCTTGATCCTATTTTTATTTACATCTTGTTTATTCCGTTTATTTTTTCGATCTCAAACTATAAAAAAATAATTTTTAAAATGTTGTGCTTATTTATTATTTTTAAATATTTTATATTCACTTTATTTTATTTTTCTAAATTAATCGTAATGTTAACCGCGCGTTATTACTTTCTGGTCGCCGTTTAATTTGTTTAATCTTATTCGTTTGATAAGCCTATTTGAATTTGCAAATTTGGTGTGTTTGGTTTTTTTCTAAATGTCTAAATAAATTGTAAGGATCGAGGCGCTATTTGCTTTAGTATTTAAGTAAATCATTGACATTTAATGTTTTTATTTTACCCAGTCCATACAATTATTTTGTTGTGTAGCCTTTACTGAACTGTTTTCATTTTTGGTTTTACTTAATTCACCATGTATTATTACGAGTTATTTTTGAATCAATCGTATTAAGTAGCATGCTACAGCTGTTGGTGATATAAGTAGGAATTATTAAATGTTTGCCAATATCTACATACACCTTTGTTGCCTCGATTTATTTTAATCGTAATTGATTCGTCTGTGTTGTTCGCACACAATGATTTTTTTTTCTGTTCGCGATCGGTTTTTCTGTCAATCACAGATAGTTATTGACTTCGTTTTATATCCGTTTATAAAAAGTCCATATAAAGCAAACGCGTGTTGATTTCTTTGGTTCTATTTGAATAACTGCGCACTAGTTGTGTAACTTACAATTGGGGTTTCACTTTCCCTGTCCCTTACAGGCACAACCCCCAGAAAACGATTTCAAGGCAAATATATGCCAGTCGTCTTGTTGATTCGTTCTGCGTTGCGAATGTGTTTATAATGGTTTTTAACAACCGATAATCCTTTTTTACATCACCTGTTATTTCTCAACAGGTTTTGTGCTAGTTGTAGCCTGTTGAACGCCCTTGACGATCTTAATTTAATTAAATTTATTAACTGGCTCATAAAACCTCATATAAATATGCCGGCCATTATACACTACAGATGCTAGCACATGTTCTCTCTAGTCAATTCGTGCTAATTTGGTTTTCATGAGCCTCTAAAAGTTGCCCAACGACGTTTCGAAATCCCTCTTTAAAGTTTCTGGTTAATATTGTATACCACGATTTCAAGTACTGACACATTTTGAGTCAACCGAGCAGCGCCATCTTTCCGCCCTGAATTCATCCCCGGAATTTCCCTTAAGTCGTTCCGCTGTATCACAGCAGCAGCAGCAGCACTTGTGCCGCGTTTGCGGGATACGCAATTGCTGGTGCGCCCACAGCTGTGTAAGACTATGTCCCGCGACGGAATCTCTGGAATTTTGACTCTATTTTGAGTCGTTTCAGCAATCAAATCAATCAACAGGTGCAAACTGTTGCTCGTCTGGAATGTCGATTGTGCCATAATTTGGCGCGCTGCCTTTTCATTTTCGACCAATCACTAGAGATTCAGGAGTCTGCGTTTTCGCTTTCCGGTTAATCCAGACTACTTTTATTGAAAATTTTAATGTTCCTTTAGAAAACAACCAATTTTTTTTAAGAATGTTGATTCTTTTAAAACTTAGTCAATTAACAATCGATTGGTTCCTTTTTCAAGGAAACACGCCTTTCTAGATTATTTGTAAATATTTTGGAACCCCCAAAATAATCTCTTTTAGATCCTCCGAAAAAACCCGTTCGAAACGCCAATTTACCTAAAAAAATATCTCCTTATTGGCACGCACTCCAGGGTTCTACATTTAGAGATTTTCGCTTTTTGCCTGAATTATTGAGCTCGAGAGCAGGCTCGTCGAAATACGGTGGGTTTTTCAAATCGTTGTCTTCCTGTTAATTTTTGCCTACATTAAAACCACAATGAAAGCAGAAATTCGTGTTCAGACGCAGAGATTTCGCGCCTTCTTCTTTTGATCATCACAAACGTCTACGCAAAGAGCCCAGCGATTCTTCATGGTAGACAGAGTAAGATACTGATTGTTTCTTAGTGTATTCTGCATTGGTTTTGTTGTGTGGCAGGGTTGAGCTCTTGGAACGTAGGTCTTTATTAGTGGTATCTCCTTTTAGTTCCCCGAGAACCGGTTCCTGTGCAAATCCTCCTGCCAATGGTCCCGCAAGACGAGTCGAGGCTGACAGTCTCGAGGCAAATCTACGTTCGCGAAGGCGACAATGTCACCCTCTTTTGCATCATGGAAGGGGGCCCCGCCTCCGGAAGTTCGAACCAACCCACACACCTCCAACAGCGATCAATTTGTCTTTGATACCATATTCGGTAAGTTAGGTTCCGAGGGCGTGTGTTAACCCCGATTTCCACCCCGTCTCCACAACGTACTCCCCCTTCTTTGGCGCGGCTAATTCCTGTCATAGGCTGAGCCGGCAGCTTCATTGGGTCTATTTCAACCAGGACTACTCTTTAAAATGGAAGTAGTAGTAGAACAACCGATAACTCCTGTCTTCTACACGCAATGGCCAGGTTTCACAGCGGTGGGTCTGGATGGGTCGAACAGCGGCGCGATAGACGCAAAACATATTCCGAAAGCTTATCTCGGCTCGGTCTAGTACGCAGCTGCTTGAATACATTTCGGGTGCTGTCGTCGAGTTGTCGGGAGTATTTTTGAGCTCAGACTTTGACATACTCGAAGACTGGGTGCATCTCTGGAGTACGGTTGTGCTGGAAGTGAAAAAGAGTTTTTGGGCAGGAACATTCGGAAGAGAGGCGGTTGTAACTTCCCGCTATGTCCAGATGCGAACTTTGCGCACCTATTTCCTCTCAGAGGGAGTTGGTCGACCTCAAGGATCTTGTGAGTACACAAGACGAACTGGGCTGCGACGAACCACCTTGGAAGTCTAGCTTAATTTGCGGAAGAAGCGGTAGAACTTCAAAGACAGACCTTTCCACATGCGGGTCTCCTTAACCAGCTGGTCACAACCATGGTCCCCCGACGACCCATCCCTCGATTTATTCGAAAGATCAATACTTATTCCTCAAACACAAATAAATGATCCACCGCACCCTCTTCCTTCCCTCCTAGCTTGTCAAAAATCGATCGACGCGGTGTTACATGTGTCTCCCTTTATTGTTTAAAGAGTTCTTCATATCATCAATGCTCAGGTCTCCAATCTCACGGTTTTCGTCTGCTCAGCGCCATCTACAAGGACTACGGCCACTCATGCATAAGTCATGTATAAGTTGCCACCCCTGCACTAGTCTCCAACGTTCCGGCATAGCTGCCACGACTCGGACCTTCTGGGATCAAGGTGAGTCAGCCATGTAGCTACTGGGGATTTTGTCACTCTAAGCGTTTGCGGTAGAACCACTCGGAGGAAGCAAACAATAGTCATCGGTCCTGCTCATTGTTGAACCTGCAAAACTCCACCCCCACAGCTCATTTTTAGGAGCACTTTAATCCCCCTTCTAACCTCTATTTCCCTTTTACTCGCCTTAGCGCGTCTGCGTTTGACCGAACTACACAAGAATGTGCGTGTTCCTTCCCTCTGCAGTCGAACCGAGTTCCGCCGCAACACGGGTCGTTCTTAGATCTCCTATTTCTTGCTGTTCAACGGAGAGCCTCGCTTCACGCCGAATCGTGAGTTCGTACACACTTAGGCCTTGCAAATGGGTGGAAAAACCTTAGCCGACAGCCCATCATGTTATACACTTGTCTTGGCAACAATTTGAATGGTCATTTTTCCTGGGTGGAAATCTCAAGTTACGGATTTCCCTCTGATCGATCGTCGAGAGGGGCAGGGGAGTCTATCAAATAAACGTCGCCTAGCCCTGGCGTCGCGCGGTAGTTCACTTCCGGTATTAAAGCTCCCCGACCAACTATTTAGCGAAATCGTTCGTCCTTTTTGAGTTTTGAATAGCCGACTCTAATCAGCCAATAATGACTCTCGTGAGCTTGATTGGTGCTGTGTGTTGCAAATAGAATCGATTTCAGGAGGAGTAAGATCATTTGACCCGTAGATATCGCAACCTATCAAAACATTTCGCTACTAGAGGAGGACAAACCGCTTTCATGTGAGTCTGTCAGCCGGAGTACTGGCTTAAGGGGCGATTCGAGCATAGGTACCTCACCAAAAGCGCAAGAATGCTAACCGCTACTCTGTTAAGACATCGCAAACTCTATTCTCCACCGGCGCCGACAAAGCCCACCAATTGGCTGCCGCCAATGCTGTGGCTACCGGTTCGTCCACGCTATTGATTGTTTCGCTTTGGCTTTCACCTCAGTTCACCCAAACTCACCGCAGTAAGTCGACGTTCGTACTGGCCTTTTTAGGCACGCATAGTCACGGTGTTGGATTGGCAATGGTGGGTTGGAAGTAACGGAATATGAGATTTCGGCTCTTGTTTAAGAGCACGGGCATTGTTTAGTGGCGACTTGTCTTTGTTCAGCGTCCTGTTCTGACGCTCTGCCAGGAGAATCGTCATGCTCATTCAAGTTGCTAATTCGCGGATTTTCGCATCAATTGACTTCGCTTAAGTTTTTCTGATATTTAAACTAAGAGATGTCGGTTATCTTTCGACGGCCAGTTATGTTCAAGGAGTAACGACAATGTACGTAGAGCTATCTCATTTTGGGCCTTACTTTCTCATAGGCTAGAAGGGGAAAACTCGGACGCGGATTGTTTTAATGAGGTCAACTCGGAAGTCGACTCTTTCAAACTCAATCGACTGTCGCCTTGGACTTCTCTGGTACAGCTTCTGCCGCACATGGGAACAGATAACAGTGACACGGGAACAGATGACAATGCAGATCACCGCCATCGTCGACACTTTACTGGACGTTATCATCTACTCGACGCCGGAATTACTGCATCATCAGGATTTAATCACTTGGTGCAAAATCTAGTGCCTGTGCCTGGTTAAATACGCGTTAAGGTTGAAAGCACCCGCCAATACTCTTGTGATAAACCTTATTACTTATTCTCATAAATAAAAGAATTACTGTAGGACCTCCCTGTTCATTTAATATTAAGGCGGCCGGTGTTATTTCTAATGGATCGTGAAAAGTGGTTTAACAATTCGGATTAAGGTTTTTCTTGATTCTGAGGCGATTCAGGTTTTCCTTAAATCTGTGCGACTTGAAAACCAAGGCCTGTCTCACGGAGGAGCAAAAATATATGACCGCACTGTTTATTGTTATCTCGCTAATAAAGTGCCGTTGTATTTATCACTATATTTAAGACTACTTTAATCTGTAAATTAGTTGTCCTAGCAAGGCAAAGCTAGAGAAATCGCCAGTGCTTTATTAACTCAATTGAGATATTGTTTTATTACTTAAGAGGGACCAGATTCAATAAATAGTCTTAACGAGGTTTACTTATGGAAGTCTGCAAATCAATAAATTTGACCTAGTTATTAATTAATACTGTGAGAAGCACCCCGTGTTGCTTACCAATCTGTAGGCCACCTTAATAACTGACTGAATGGCCTCAACGTGGAGATGCTGGAAACAAGACAATTGCTTTGAATTATTAAAATATTCTCTATTGGGCGAAACTGCTAGTACCGAATAATAAAGTGTCTGGCGAAGCAAATATAAAGTTTAAAAAAAGAATGGATATAGGAAGTCGTCAACGGCACTCGAGATAGTGGAACATTTCTGGCTTCATTTTGTGCAAAGTCGTCGAAAAACAACTGTTTGTGTTGTTTATTGTATGATTGGTGTACTCGAAAAGTAGAGCCTATGGACGATAAAACGTTTTCCCGTTTAAAGGGCTGTGACCAAGTTAAGAGGCTCTTTATTAATAGAGTGAATTCAAATAGAGTTGAGTGGGGTTGAGAAAGCTTAGAATGGTGAAAGTGGCCGTGAATGAAACTCCCGAGGAACAAAAATTGGTAGAAATGGAGTCAGGCACATCGGGATAATGAAAAGGCGGAAAAAATCTTGATGAGGAGTAAAGGTAGCTTTGCGAGTAGAGAAGGAAAATATATATAGAAAATAAAGAGGGGATTATAAGGAGATAGAGGAGGGATTAAGGCATGAAAGATTTCATCGGTCGGTCTCGACAACTGGCGGATTTCGTAAAGTGAACAACGTCGGTGGATGCTAGCGGAACAAGCGAAGTAGAATAGCCATTAAGGAGGAAGTAGGGACGCTTGAAAACAAAACGTAATATTTTTCAAAGGTTTTCTGGCTTAAAATTGTATCCATTCTTTACATCCGAGGAAGACGCAGCAGCTTTGTCTTCCGAGAAAGACAACCCCGAAAGTATTGGTACTATCTTTTACGCAGGCGAAAAAGAAGAGTATTTCTCGGTCGCCGCAAATTTTGCGAGGAGTGATTGCTCCACTCTATTCACACTTTTCATCACTTTCGCGAATTAAAATCTACTTATGTGGATAATAAGTTTGGTAGCAGGCTTTGATGTACTTAATTGGGAAAAAACCCGGATTAAGGTCAAGGATATTTAATAAACGCGACATTTCTGTGCCACCGTGAGCGGCGAAGAAAATCAACCTCGTATTCCTAGGGTTTTGTCATAAACCTCCGTAGTTTACGAAAAAGCCGTACGTCTGCTGCTGTTGGATTTGGACAAACAGCGTCGGGACATTGGACCCCGACCTTGTTGTCTGGAAGTTGCTGCAATTTTTTAATGAAATGAACTAAATAACAGTTTTCTTTGTGTATAAAAAGGGTTCTTCGAAACCTACCTGTACGAAGTAGTGTTCTGAACTCTCGGCGCGCCCGGATTCAAAAACTTTGCTGAAGGCTTTCGGTTTTTTACAAAAACAGACAAAATTGACTTGAAATTATAACGGGACTGATAACCCAAGCCCACGCTTTCCGTCGTGTGAATTTGAGGCTCGTGTACATTTACTTCTGCCGCTTTCCTTGCACGCTTAAAAAAATAAATTATGGGACGTTTTGGTGAGCAAATTTGCCGTCAGGGCATGCTTGCAGAAATATGTTCGTCATTAAAGTCTAATATTCTTGAATATAAAATCCAAGAATTTTAAAAATTTGTATTGTAAATGCGTTATAAAATAAGATAATTAACATTTTTTTCACACTTAACCGAAATCGAGAAAAATGAATTAGATTAATAAATAATCTGTGCAAAACGTTCATTAATAAAATAAATCTTTACATCGTCCAATGGTATTTGAAGAACTTTGTAATTTTTATGTCATTAATCTGCTTCTAGAAACAGGTAAAATTGTTAATGTTTAATTTTAATTTAAACGTTTTCCATCAATTTTAATATTTTACGTATCGTTATTGTTTTATTATTATTTATATAACCAATTGCGATAAGAATTAGTTCAAGCACGTGTAGGATTAACAGGGATTAATCTGTCGAAGGATTCTTAAACGGTTTGAACGTCTTTTCTGCTCTCCCTCACTGTTTGTTTGTTAGAATGGTCTTGAGGTTCGAAACAGTGTCTACAATCGATGATCGGTCACCGGCTAGATGAATTTAGTCTTTGTTTTGTTTTCTATTCTAATAGGCTTCGTGTTTTTCTAACAGATAGCGCCACCTTAATGGAAATTTTACAAGGCGTTAATAGGTGATTGTTTATTTATTAGAATGGCCTTAAGGTTTTAGATGGTGTCTGTAGAAACTAAGTTTGCAACCGCCTGGATGCATGAAGTCTTTGAGTTAAGTTCCATGCGAATTGGCGACGTCGTTTTCTGGCAGCGATCGCGAATTTTTTTAGATTTTAGTCTTTTCCATGCGAATAGGCGACGTTTTAAAACGGCAAGCGCAACGTTACTGGTATTTTTTTATATTTCCATCTCCCATAGGTCCATGGAGGCCGCACGCACATCGCTTGGTACTAGCCACGCAATGGCCTCTTCTTGATGAGCAAATCGAGAAGCGATGGTAGACATCTCCAGTTGTCCTCGAAACGTTTTCCGAGCAGGTATACTTCTCGTTTCTTTTTTGATTTATTTTAGTTAAAATTGTACTCGGCATCGCCTACAGGAAAGAAGTCAGATTGTCGAACAAGAAAATTGGAGCGTTCAATCTGGACTGTAACGATCTCCAACAAATGTGTATTGATTTCATTGTCCAAGGTAATCGGATCCCTGTCGATTGTTGATCGCTTTCTTTCAGTTTTATGAACGGGAGAAACGACTGATGCACCTGTTGATTGCCAGAAAAACGAAATGCGAAATTTTCAACCCTGGCGTATGGCGCAATCGGCATCGATGTCGCCTATTTGTCTTTAAAGGCAGTATAAAGATGGATTATCGGATTTTCCAGAAAACGTTAATTGCTAGTGAGTATTCAGTGGTTCCCGTTGCCGTGTGTACGCCTAATCTCTCACTTCACCAACCTGCCTACCCTCTCTCTGACTCCCCTTCGTCAATCTTCCCACCCGCTCTCTCTCTGCCTCCTCGTCACCAGCGGCTTGTATGCGTTTAATTTAAAGGAACAAATGCCTTATAATACGGATATGAATTTTATTAAGATGTACATTTATTGGAGATTAAGGGGTCGTTCTGGTGTAGAGGACTCCGTACCTGTCGCAGAGTTCTTGTACTTGCGGTGCGTTCATATTGGCCCCTTGATCGTTGTGCAGTTTCGGGGCTCCGTACCGACAGAACTAATCGTCCCGCAGTATACGTGCAATCTCTGGTCTGCTTGTGTTTATGGTTGCTTTTGCATGTACCATTTTGAGTCGTCTGGGTCTGTAATAGGTCCTGTTATGTCCAACTCGACGAAGTTGTTGGGCTCGCGTGGTTCCAGAGGGCATAGGGGGATCTTTGCGCTTCGCATAGCGGAAAACCCGCCTCTTTTAGTATCTGGAGCGTGTTCCGGAGGTGTCGTACGTGATCTTCGCGTGTTTTTGAGTAGACGATTATGTCGTCCATGTAGGCGGACGCGAACTTTAGCTCCTTGAGCAGCGAGTCTATGGCGCCTTGAAAGATGGCAGGGGCGTTGGTGAGCCCGAAAGGCATGCCCCCACGGAGTCACAAAGGCTGTCTTGTTGCGATCCCTCGGATTTACTCCGATCTGCCAGTATCCACTGACTAGGTCACTCGTAGTAAAGACGGCTAAAGCCCCCAGTTTCGCCATTATGTCCCTTGGCTTGGGAAGTGGTATCGCCACCTTCACGGTTTGGCTGTTCAGTTTTCTGTAATCGACACGGAACAGCACCTGGCTCGCGTAAGAGCTCACGCTGGTTGTATTACCCCGGCGAGCAGCATTTCGTTGACCTGGCGCTTAAATTCCTCTTGAAAGGTATGGGGTGTCGATCGGTTCCATAAAAGGTCGGCCCCTGCCGGAAGAAACAACCATCATTTCGGCGGTTCTCAAACAACCTCGAGCTGCTCTTCGCGGGTAAGACGAAATTTCCATTTCGCCCACCAAGTGTAATCGCCCACAACATGCGCAGCAGGGGATCCCTTCTAGTACCTTCCTCAATATAGTTTAGAATGGCGTTGTCGGTCCCAAAAGCCCCCAACTGCAAATGCTACCCTAAATGGGCACCAGAGTAGTAGAGGCTAGTGGTAGCTAGAATATTCACCGGACATCTTCGTATGCTGTACTGATGGACGGTCGTTGGATCGCCAAGTGTTCTAATAATGAAGCATGCAGCGTAGCATGGAGCCACATCACCTGTACAGGAACATCCATTGATTACCGGACAGCAGCAGCAGCTGACGTGGAACTCCCGGTGTTGCTACGTTTTGAACGAGAGGCATTCAACGACATTGTTTAATTGAAAGGAACATTTGCCTTATAATACGGATACGAATGAAGTGGCTACATTGGGTCGTCGTAAACATTGTACCGGGTTTTTATAACGGCAAGGATGTTGATAATGTATTTTTGACTGTAATTTGTGATCAAATGTGCTTATTCTGTTGTATAATTTACCATTTTTGACGTGTTTCGCTTACCTAAATAGCCGATAAAGCATATTCTCGTCAGTTGTAATGAAAAAAAGACTCTTTCTATTGCAAAATTTTTCATTTTGTAGCGGTAACATGACATATTGTAACACAATTTGAATAACCGATTCTCACGATTGCTAAACCCCATGAGACGAGTTCTACTAACGACATGTTAGTAGTAGAAATATGTTACTGTCGTTTAAGAGCATCTATTTTATGTTGGTAATGGTGTGTTTTGAACCGAACTTGTTGGTTTATCGCCAGCGATAGAGATGTCTTACACTTTTCGAGGTAGTAAATGCCGTGGGCCCCTCACGATATGCCGTTCATACGAATAAATGTGACGGATGTTCAAGTAACATCCAGGCAGAGATTACACACAAATTCCTGATGGTTTCTTGTGTATGTAACGCAGCGGGGATTCACAATAAAAACAGTATGTTAACCAAGGTTATGAAAATATTTTATTTTAATCCCAAACGACTACCCGTTTCTGATCCCGTCTTATGTGCGTTGTCTAAAAAATATGAAAGGGTCATGATCATGCAAAACGATGTCGTTTATCAAAAAGACATTTGATTCGATTTTAATCCCTAACGACTAAACGTTTTTGATCCCGTCTGATGTGGGTCGTTTAAAAAATATGAATGGGTGATGATTATGCAAAACGATATCGTTTATCAAAAAGACATGTTAATATTTGATTTGATTTTAATCCCTAACGACTGAACGTTTTTGATCCCGTCTGATGTGGGTCGTCTAAAAAATATGAAGGGGTGATGATCATGCAAAACCATGTCGTTTATCAAAAAGACATTTGATTTGATTTTAATCCCTAACGACTAAACGTTTTTGATCCCGTCTGATGTGGGTCGTTTAAAAAATATGAATGGGTGATGATCATGCAAAACGATGTCGTTTATCAAAAAGACATGTTAATATTTGATTTGATTTTAATCCCTAACGACTGAACGTTTTTGATCCCGTCTGATGTGGGTCGTCTAAAAAATATGAAGGGTCATGATCATGCAAAACGAAGTCGTTGATCGAAAATATATAAGACATGTAAAATGGATCAATCTCTATGGACGCAACTTGGATTTCACCTTGCGATGAATGCAAGATTTTTTGAAAAGATTTAGTGACCCACTACCGGGAGAAATGGCATATAATGACGTATTCGTGACACCCTTCGAAACAAGCACAACTTAATCTAATTTCATCGTAGCGCCACAATCACACCATGACCTTGAATAATTGCCTGATGGAAATAACCCATTTCTGCTAGCACTGCAGGCTTCAGAGCATTTTATACGAATGTTAATAATGCTTACTGTGGTTTTTAAAGCATTGACATTAGAAACTATCGTATTTAATCGTTTTTAGCTGGAACATGTAATTGAATCTAATTGTCCCCTTCTATTGCTAAATATTTATCAAATCTCATCTGAGCAGCCGAACATGTCTTGAGCTAAGTTTCTAGTGATTAATTATAAAATCAAGCCATCAAACCGAATTATTCCGCTCATTTCTTTTATCAGAATCTCCACTCCCATTTGGCAAAGTGATCGATTTAACTCGACGTCTTTAATAATTTCTGGCAGTTGCGATTTAGGAACTCAACCTCATCAAAAGAATGCGCACACATTATGGTGAATGAAATCTTTTGTTTTGACGCAGCGGTGGAGTCCGCCGGCCTGGCGTTCGTAACTCCCACAGCAATCTCTACAGGCTTTACACGGCCTACCAAACCTTCGAGGCGTTAGCCGACGACAATGGTCTGGCTGATGGTCCAGATCCTCCTCCAACTCATCTTCCTCAGTCACCATCTCCTCCTCCAACTCCAGATCCTCCACTAACTCCTCTTCTTCCATCACCATCATCCTCCTCCGCCTCCAGATCCTCCTCCCCGTGCTCCTTCTCCTCCTCCTCCTCCTCCTCCTCTTACTCGTCCAGATCCTCCTCCAACTCATCTTCCTCAGTCACCATCTCCTCCTCCAACTCCAGATCCTCCACTAACTCCTCTTTCTCCATCACCATCTCCGCCTCCAGATCCTCCTCCTCGTGCTCCTCTTCCTCCTCCTTGTCCAGACCCTCTTCCAACTCCTCCTCTTCCAACTCCTCCTCATCCTCCTTTTCCTTCTCAAACTCCTCATCCTCCTTCTCATTATCTTCCTCCTCCTCCTCCTCCTCATTCAACTCCTTTTTTTTTTTTTCTTTTTCTTCTTCTTCTTCTTCTTCTTCTTTTTCTTCTTCTTATTCTTCTTCCTCCTACTCCTCCTCCTCCTCCTCCTCCTTTTCCTTCTCAAAATCCTCATCCTCTTCCAACTCCTCCATCACCATCTCCTCCTCCTCCTCCTCCTCCTCCTCGTCCAGATCCTCCTTCTCCAACTCCTCCTCCTCCTTGCGATGAATGCAAGATTCTTTGAAAAGATTTAGTGACCTGGAAAAATGGCATATAATGACAGATTCGTGAAACCCTTCGTAACACGCAAATGTTAATCTAATTTCATGGTAGCGCCACAATCACACCATGACCTTGAAGAATTGCCTGATGGAAATAACCCATTTCTGTTTGCACGGGAGGCTTCAGAACATGTTAGACGAATGTTATTATGTAAACTGTTGTGTTTAAAGCATTTATCATTAGCAACTACCGTATTTAATCGGTTCTAGCTCGAAAATGTAATTGAATCTCATTGTCCCTTACTACTTCAAAATATCCTTCTCATCCTTCACCTCCTCCTCCCACTCCCACTCGTCGTCTTCCTTCTCCTTCGCCTCTTCATCCTCGCCCTCCTCCTCCTCCTCCTCCTCTTTGTGTGCGTTGTCTAAAAAATATGAAGGTGTCATGATCATGCAAAACGATGTCGTTTATCAAAAAGACATGTTAATATTTGATTTGATTTGATTTTAATCCCTAACGACTGAACGTTTTTGATCCCGTCTGATGTGGGTCGTCTAAAAAATATGAAGGGGTGATGATCATGCAAAACGAAGTCGTTGATCGAAAATATATAAGACATGTAAAATGGATCAATCTCTATGGACGCAACTTGGATTTCACCTTGCGATGAATGCAAGATTCTTTGAAAAGATTTAGTGACCCACTACCTGGAGAAATGGCATATAATGACGTATTCGTGACACCCTTCGAAACAAGCACAACTTAATCTAATTTCATCGTAGCGCCACAATCACACCATGACCTTGAATAATTGCCTGATGGAAATAACCCATTGCTGTTAGCACTGCAGGCTTCAGAGCATTTTAGACGAATGTAATAATGCTTACTGTGGTTTTTAAAGCATTGACATTAGCAACTACCGTATTTAATCGTTTTTAGCTGGAAAATGTAATTGAATCTAATTGTCCCCTTCTACTGCTAAATATTTATCAAATCTGATCTGAGTAGCCGAACATGTCTTGAGCTGAGTTTCTGCTGATTAATTATAAAATGAAGCCATCAAACCTAATTATTCCGCTCATTTCATTTTTATCAGATTCACCACTCGCATTTGGCAAAGTGATCGATTTAACTCGACGTCTTTAATAATTTCTGGCAGTTGCGATTTAGGAACTCAACCTCATCAAAAGAATGCGCACACATTATGGTGAATGAAATCTTTTGTTTTGACGCAGCGGTGGAGTCCGCCGGCCTGGCGTTCGTAACTCCCACAGCAATCTCTACAGGCTTTACACGGCCTACCAAACCTTCGAGGCGTTAGCCGACGACAATGGTCTGCCTGATGAAAGCGCCAGTTTCTGGTGCCTGGGGTCTTGCAGAGGTGCTGCCCTTTTAACGCCCACAGTTCCCGATCGGTGAGTTCTTGAATTTAGAGGAACTTTTATCCCCGAACATCACAGCAGTTATTTTATGCGGAAGTATGTTGATTGAGTCGAATTTTGAACAGTTTTTCGTTCTACCTTGTCCAGATCCTCCTCCACTCCATTCCTCTTTTTCCTCCGACTCCTCATCCTCCATCACAATCTCCGCCTCCAGATCCTCCTACTGTCCCTTCCGTCTCCTTTTCCTCCTTCTCCTCCGCCTCCTTCTCCGCCTCCATCTCCGTCCTCTCCTCCTCCGCCTCCAGATCCTCTTCCTCACCATCATCATCCTCCTCCAGATCCTCCTCCAACTCCTCTTCTTCCATCACCATCTCCTCTCGCCTCCGCCTCCATGATCCTCCTGCCTCCAGATCCTCCTCTAACTCCTCTTCCTCCATCACCATCTCCTCCTCCGCCTCCAGATCCTCCTCCTCGTCCTCCTCGTGCTCCTCCTCTAGATCCTCCTCGAACTCCTCTTCTTCTTCTTCCTCCTCCTCCTTCCTCCTCCTCCTTTTCCTTCTCAAACTCCTCCATCTCCTCCTTTTCCTCCTCACTCCATACATCTTCTTCCATCCCATCACCATCTCTTCCTCCGCCTCCAGATCCTCTTCCTCACCATCATCCTCTTCCAGATCCTCCTCCTCCTCCGTCTCCTCCTCAACTCACTCCTTCCACCATTCATCTCCTCCTCCTCCAGATCCTTTCCTTCTCTCTTCCTCCAACTCATTCTCCTCCTCCATCACTCATCTCCGCCTCCAGATCCTCCTCCAACTCCTCCGACATCTCCTCCTCATCCTCTTCCGACTCCTCCTCCGCCTCCAGATTTTCTTCCTCACCAACAAACCTTTTCCAGATCCTCCTCCTCCGTCTCCTCCTCAAACTCCAACTCCTCTTCCACCATTACCATCTCCTCCTCCTCCAGATCCTCCTTCTCCTCCTCCAACTCATCTTCCTCCATCACCATCTCCGCCTCCAGATCCTCCTCCAACTCCTCCGACATCTCCTCCTCCTCATAATCATCTTCTTCCGACTCCTCCTCCGCCTCCAGATTTTCTTCCTCACAAACAACTCCTTTCTCCGGATCCTCCTCCAACTCCTCTTCCTCCATCATTATCTCCTCCTCCGCCTCCAAATCCTCTTCCTCGCTATCATCCTCTTCCAGATCCTCCTCTACTCATCTTCCTCCATCACCATCCTCCGCCTCCAGATCCTCCTACTGCATCCTCCTCTTCCAGATCCTCCTCCAACTCCTCTTCCTCCATCACCATCTCCTCCTCCGCCTCCAGATCCTCCTCCTACTCCATCATCCTCCTCCAGCTCCTCTTCCTCCATCACCATCTCCTCCTCCGCCTCCAGATCCTCTTCCTCACCATCATCATCCTCCTCCAGATCCTCCTCTTCCTCCATCACCATCTCCTCCTCCGCCTCCAGATCCTCTCTCCTCGTCCATATCCTCCTCCAACTCATCTTCCTTCATCACCATCTCCTTCTTCGCCTCCAGATCCTCCTCCACCTCCACCTCGCTCCTCCAACTCCAACTCCTCTTCCACCATCACCATCTCCTCCTGCCTACTCGAGATCCTCCTCCTCTATCACAATCTCTCCTTCCGCCTCCAGATCCTCCTCCTCTTCTACAATCATCCTACTCCTCCAACTCCTCTTCCTCCATCACTAACTCCTCCTCCGCCTCGAAATCCTCATACTCATCCTCCTCGTCCAGATCCTTCTCCAACTCATCTTATTCCATCACCATCTCCTTCTCCGCCTGCAGATTCTTCTCCAACTCCAGATTCTCCTCCAACGTCTCTTTCTCCATCACCATCGCCTCCTGCGCCTCAGGATCCTCTTCCTAACTATCATCCTCCTCCTCTTCCTCCAACTCATCTTACTCAATCACCATCTATCCCTCCTCCTACAGATCCTCCTCCAACTCCATATTCTCCTCCAACTCCTCTTCCTTCAGCACCATCTCCTCCTCTGCCTCCAGATCATCCTCCAAACCATCTTCATCATCCAGATTCTCCTCATACTTCTCTTCCTCCATCACTAGCTTCGCCTCTTCCTCCGCCTCTAGATCCTCTTCCTCACAATCATCATCCTCCAGATCCTCTTCCAACTTCTCTTCTTCCATCACCATCATTCTCCTCCGCCTCCAGATCCTCCTCTTCGTGCTCCTCCTCCTCGTGCTCATCCTTTTCCTTGTTCTCCTAGTCGTCCAGATCCTCCTCCAAGTCATCTTCCTCCATCACAATCTCCTTCTCCAGATCCTCCTCCAACTCCAGATCCTCTTCTAAATCCTCTTTCTCCATCACCATCTCTTCCTTCGCCTCTAGAGCCTCCTCCTCCTTTTCCTTTTCAAACTCCTTATCTTCCTCCTCATCATCATTCTCGTCATCTTCCTCATCCAACTTTTCTTTTTCTTCTTCTTCTTCTTCTTCTTCTTCTTCTTCTTTTTCTACTTCTTCTTCCTCCTTCTCGTCCTCCTCCTCCTTCTTTTCTTTCTTAAACTCCTCATCCTCCTCTTCATCATCATCCTCTTCTGACTCCTCCATCACCATCTCCTCCTTCGCCTCCAGATTTTCTTCCTCACCATCATCCTCCACCAGATACTCCTTCAACTCCTCTTCCTCCATCACTATCTCTTCTTCCGCCTAAAGATCCTCCTCTTTATCATCATTTTCCTCCTTCAACTCCTCCATCACCATCTCTTCCTTCGCCTCCAGATTTTCCTCCTCACCATCATCCTCCTTCAGATCCTCCTCCAACTCCTCCTTTCCTCCTCCTCCTCCTCCTCCCCCCGTCTTCCTCCTTACGATGAATGCGAGATTCTTTGAAAAGATTAAGTGACTTGGAAAAATGTCATTCAATGACGGATTCGTAAAACTTTTCGTAACAAGCAAATTTTAATCTAATTTCATATTAGCGCCACAATCACACCATGACCTTGAAAAATTGCCTGATGGAAATTACCAATTTCTGTTTGCACTGCAGGCTTCAGAACATTTAAGACGAATGTAATAATGGTAAATGTAGTATTTAAAGCATTGATCATTAGCAACTACCCCATTTAATCGGTTTTCTGGAAAATGTAATTGAATCTAATTGTCCCCTTCTACTTAAAAATATACTATTCCTTCTCGTCTTTCTTCTTCTTTTCCAACTCCCACTCGTCGTCTTCCTTCTCCTTCGCCTCTTTATCCTCGCCCTCCTCCTCCTCTATCTCCTTGTCTTCCTCCTCAAACGTCTTGATCTCTTCCTTCATCTTCCTCGTTTTCCCTCTCTTCCTCCTCATTTTTACTTTCCGCCTGCTTCTTCTCCTCCTCCTTATTGTCTTCTTCCTTCTCCTCTTCCTCCCCCATCTCTTCCTTCTCTTCATCTGCCTCCTTTTTATCATTCTCTTTCTTCTCCTTGTCTTCCTCTTTCTTTTCTTCCTCGTCCCTTTGCTTCCTCGTCTTTTTCTCTTGCTTTTCTGTTTTCGTCTCCTTCTACTCTTCCCCTTTTTCTTCCTCATCCTCCCCCTCCTCGTCTTCCTCCCTCTTCTCTTCCTCCCCCATCTCTTTCTTCTCTTCGTCTTCCTCCTCCTCGTATCTTTCTCTTTTTTCTCTTCCTTATCTTTATTCGCCTCCTCCTTCTCCACCTCCTCCTCTTTCTCCTCCTCCTCTTCCTGTGCATTGTCTACAAAATATGAAGGGGTCATGATCATGCAAAACGATGTCGTTTATCAAAAAGACATGTTTATATTTAATTTGATTTGAACCCCTAACGACTAAACGTTTTTGATTTCGTCTTATGTGGGTCGTCTTAAAAATATGAAGGGGTCATTATCATGCAAAACGAAGTCGTTGATCGAAAATATATAAGACATGTAAAAAAGATCAATCTCTATGGACGCAACTTGGATTTCACCTTGCGATGAAAGCAAGATTCTTTGAAAAGATTTAGTGACCTGGAGAAATGGCATATAAGGACATATTCGTTACACCCTTCGAAACAAGCAGAACTTAATCTAATTTTATCGTAGCCCCACAATTACACCATGACCTTGAATAATTGCCTGATGGAAATAACCCGTTGCTGTAAGCACTGCAGGCTTCAGAGCAGTTAAAACGAATGTAAAAATGCTTACTGTGTTGTTTTTAAAGCATTGACATTAGCAACTACTGTATTTAATCGTTTTAAGCTGGAATATTTAATTTAATCTAATTGTCTCCTTCTACTGGTAAATATTCAGAATATTCGTCTATTCTATCAATTCCGCTTCGGTGATAATTTCAATCCGCATTTGTCTTAATAAAATCTCATCTCAGCAGCCTCTTCCTCCTTCTTTCTCTTTTCTTTCCTCCTCTTTATCCTACTTTCTCCTTACTTCTTCAATTCTTCGTTTGTATTTTTCATGCTATTTTCTCTATACTCTAGAAATGCTGTTGCATTTTTTAAGTCTCCTGGATGTGTGTCTTTATTCCTACATTAAAGGCCAACAATTTTGTATCTCTTTTGTAATAAATTAATCTTATTATTCCTTCTCCTCATTTTTAACCAACACGAGTTTACTCGAGCATTCGCCATTGTTTAACGCGCACACACGAGAGTCATCAATCAGATTTGAACAAGCACGTTCATTCCAGCTTCCATGTTGAAAGCCAAGCCTTTATCTTTTTGGCCAAGCCTTACAATAACGTCATCACTTTGAATCATGCTTTGCGGTAAACACACCCAGTTGGAAAAAAAACCCGCTTTCATGCTAATTGATACACCAAGCATGTTAGAATCGCAGATCGTAGCAATACGCTGACATTGAGTGCCCTCAAGCACCGATTCGTAGAAAATATTTTCGGAAGAATTTTCGTGCAAAACTGTAAATTGGGAAACAATAATAATGATAATAATCGTTATTGTAGTGGCTTTATTGAGGTCACTAGAACCATAACGTTGAGCAAAAAAAAAACAGTAAAGCGATGTGGTGATTGCTAACTCTAATTATTAATTGTGTTTTACTATATTAACGTATATCGTACGTAACACTTTTGAATACGAATTATCGTTGCTGCACGTGTTCTATTCGTCAAAGGTCTCGGTTGGCTTTCAGAGTTACACCGGTATTACAGACTATTCGTCTATTCTCCATTCAGGGTTTATTCTACCCTACATACAATACTATCACATTTGGCGTCGAAACAATTTCAAAAATGAACCTAGAATTCTTATCAGTTAATGCAACTTCAAGAGAAGTGTCAGACAATATTGAGCGTTTCGAAATTTGGGCTTTTACCCAAGATAATCTCGCTGAAGAAAAAAAAGCTGCTTATTTTCTGAATGCAATTGAAAAAGATGCTTATGCACTGGTGAAAAACTTGGTGTATCCGGATATTCCTATTAAAATGCAACTTGCCAAGATCCAGGAAGCTATTATTCCGCATGTTCAGCCTATAGCTTTTGAGGCTACTAAACGGAGCACATTCCATACTTTTATGCGAAAATCTGACCAAAAAATTCGAGATTTCATACTTCTTCTTCAGACCCAGGCAGCAAAATGCAACTTTGAAGCTCAATTAGACACGCAATTACGCGACTGTTTAATTGCAGGCATCAATGATCATTATCTCCAAAGACAATTTCTATTACTAAAGAATCCTACATTCCAAAGTGTTCGTGCTATATGCGAACAATTCGAAGATGTCTCGAACATTATCAAAATTTCTCATATTCCAGATCACGTGTTTCACTCCATATCTATCCCAGTGAGACCAAACGCGCGGATATTCAAAAATCGCAAAACCAAGACTGATAATTCATTGCATACTTGTCATTCGTGTGGCAAATTGCATTCACGGGAGCAATGTAAATTCCGTGATGCGAAATGCTATAATTGTGGCAAAATAGGCCACATCAAGTCGGTCTGCAAATCCAAGGTTTGTGCGATTACAAACGATTTCGAGGACAATATATCCGATATGGCTCTGATGAGTTCTAGCAGTCAGAGCGCTGGCCATATTTCTAAGGAACTGACGAATTCACATGGAAAAAAGATGTCCTTTATTGTTGATACTGGGAGTGTGGAATCACTCATTCCTATTCATGCATTAGAAAAGTTCTGTCCAAGTCCATGTATACAGAAGACCGACCAGTTGATTATTGGTATCACTGGTCATGCACTGAAAATCCTTGGCTTCTGTATGATTAATATTATACGAGACGGCACCAGATTCCTATGCAAATTCTTGGTGTCGACGACGGGTTCAGCTATCATCGGTTTGACCGTCATGAAGCAACTCAAGTTTCAACTGAGTTTCAATTCATTACCGGCAGTTGATTCCGAGTTCAAAGATCTGGTCAAAAAGTGCACCAGAGTGACTGGTTGATAGATAATTCTCAAAGTCAAATTGATGGAGCGTAATATACTGACTCTATTAAGCTATTCACAATGCACCACTTCCATTGTTACACAAACTAAATCTGACAGTTGTACACCCATGATATGTGGTGATTACAAGGAGTCGAGTGACTTCTCCAAAATTGATATAAAAGATGCCTTCTTAAAGAGTCAACTGGATGACGAATCTAGTTTGCTTACAGTTATTAATCCACCCTTTGGGTTATTCAGGTACAACTTTCTACCTTCTGGGCTAAATGTCGCCCACGGCTATTTTCCAGGATTGCATGAATGGCATATTGGATGGCCTTAATGATATTGAAGTTTACCAAGATGACATTTTTGTCATTTGTGTCAGCAGGCATGATCATGACGAGAGACTCCTCCAGCTATTCCGACTCTTTGTCGAGTACAATGTGGCGGTTAATCCGTCGAAATGCAAATTTGCCGTCCAAAGCTTTGATTGCCTCTGGTTTACTGTTGATAAGTCTGGTTTTTACCCAGACAAGAACAGACTGAATTCTTTGGTGGAAATGCAGTCCCCGTCGAATTGCAGTCTATTACGCTCAATTATGGGAGCCATTACCTTTTTCAAAGGGAATGATTTTCGACCGTCTCGAGGTCTTATTCTTGGAAGAAGTGGAAATAGTATGGTTACTATCCTTGATGTCACTGATTTATCAAGTCATCGTCGGCATGTCGATCAAATCCGATTCGATGAACCATCTATGCCCGTTATGGATTCCCATCCTTCGGAACCAGCCGTGACTGTTATTCATTACAATTCTTCTGATCCACCTGATCCGGCTTATACGACTCCATCCATTCCAGACCAAAGCTCGCAAGCTCTATCTCGGCGCTCGGAGCGTTTGGGTTTGAAATCTCCGGTCAACTACCGCATGCCATCGAAGCTGCTGCACCCAGGTGGATGTGGTGATTGCTAACTCTTATTATTAATTGTGTTTTACTATATTAACGTATATCGTACGTTACACTTTTGAATACGAATTATCGTTGCTGCACGTGTTCTATTCGTCAAGGGTCTCGGTTGGCTTTCAGAGTTACACCGGTATTACAGACTATTCGTCTATTCTCCATTCAGGGTTTATTCTACCCTATATACAATACTATCACAAGCTAGTACTAGATTTGAAATTGGTCTTTTAGTTTCAAAGGGTTTCGGGCTACTTAAATGGCTTTGCAATCCACAGAAAAGTGGAAAATTCTGGCTGAAATGCACTTTTGCTGGATTAAAATGATGCCAAGTATTTATGTTTGTTTGAAATTAATGTCCACTAATGATTCAGAGGATAGAAGGTGTCACGTCGAGAAATTTCGTCGATTATGGTTTCAAAAAGTCTTGTTTAAATTGAAAGTTGATTGAGTCGACATTCTCAAACTTCGCTTCGTCTAAGCGAACGTAAAGTTCTTCACCATGCAAACTCAACTTGAAAACGGACGTAAATTCTTAAGATCGTCAAGCGGCATTGAAACGGGGTTCCTCTTATGAAGTTTCCAACACTCAACAACGTTTTACGAAGAACGATACGGATTTCCGCATAACAAAACCCGAGAATTCAATGCATTGATCACCCTCGGCATCTATAGATTCCTGATATTCGGCTTTCAGGAACAATAGCAATTAGAACCAGGAAGCCTCTGAATATATTCGTCATCTGACCGGCTTAATATATTTAAAGCGGATTTTCTACTAATTAATTATCTAAATTCCACATTTAATTGAATTGTCCGACTTATTTGCATTTCAACCGGATAAACCGGTTGGGCCACCTGCGAATTACGGAGAGCGATCGATTTCACTCAACGCAATCGCATTCGATCGATAATTTGGCAGTTGCGAATTAAGAGCGGCGTGCGATTTGTGCACGTTGAGTGCACGTTAGAACAAAGACGGTTGGAAAAAGAATTATAATAATTAAAATCGTCTTATTAAATCAAACAACAGGATGTCTGGCGTAAACCCTTAAATTGACGATTTATTAAAGCCGTTCGTGTTTCATTTCACCGATGCTGATTCAATGCTATTTGTATGGGCTTAAAGAAATTATTCCATCGGTTCTTCCTACGTTAGTCGTTCACTTATAACAAGGTTTCTAAGAATCAGACACATTTCATTTACTATGATGAAGGAAAGAAGGATTTCTTTATATCTGCGCCTTTCAATGGCCGCCATTTCCCGTTTGCCAAACTTTATATACTTCGTGGGTTAAATTGGCCTTTCTTGCAAATTTATCTCGATGTTACTTCTTTTATTCTTCTTAACTTATTCTGCATTTTCTACGTGTAATCCTGACGTCCTGTAACATCTTTGTTTATTGTTAATTCTAATGCTGACAGTTTTGGTCCTCGTGACCATAAGAGAGCGAATATTATTATTATAATTATTTAAAACTAGTCGAAGAAACTGATTCAATCGGAATTCCCTTTGCAAACTGTGACTTTATTTTTTTTAATTTGCAGGTTTTCAATAAGCTGAACTGCTTCTGAACAGACTCATCACGTCTTGTTTAACTGCACTAACTTGACTCAGATTCAAACAGATAAATTCTCATCTTCCTATTTTATCTATCGCCGTTTTTCTGTGTTGCTGCTTAAGTGAATTAAACGCTGATTGGTCTGCCTGAGTCATGCATTAACCGATTTAATTAACTTTGCAATTGTAACAGCGAACAATGCAGCAATTCGCGCTGCTGATTGGTTGCGCAGACGTGCACGCGCGCACCTGAGCACTGCGCACGCACGACGCCCAAACCCCCGAAACGCTATAAAATGCGTCCACTTTTGCAGCTCAAAACATTCAACCACTCAACAAAGCATCTTGACATGGCAACTGCACAACAAACTGTCCAGGCCGCAACCTCATTGGTCGGCGAACTGAACGCATTCAGAAAACGCGGACAATTCGGCGTAGAGGAACTCGTGAGTTTCGTCAAGGCGTCCACTTCGAGAGCGGACGACCTTTTTCGTCTCATCTGCGTCTGGGGGAGAAAAACCAGAAGGAATTGGAGGGAAATGGGGAACTGGTGGCCGCGTTTACTCGTCTTCTTGGCTGCATCGATGTAGCCGATTTGTCTCAACGGGGCAGTCGATGAGTTTAATGATGGATTCTTCCATTTTGGACGGAACGTTGACTGCGAGTGAGTCTTCAGTGGTTCCAGTTGTCCGTCTCTCTCTGGCGTTGGTTTCTGTGGCATCTTTGTTTGTTGCCTTGTAGGAAACTCTTTTCCCTGGCAGTAAGGAAGGCGAAGAAGAGCAGCACCAAACGACTCCTCGTCTACGGCCGGGCGAAAGGCGGTGACAGCAAAATCGCGTGTCTGACGACTTTGCCGCAGTTCGAGGAAGACGGGAAAATGGACGTTCGTTTCCCGTTTCTCTATAGTCGCGGCGTTGTCAGTCTCAACGGTGAGTCGTCTTCTGTCGCGACCTTTTCGTTTTGTCTCGCAAGCCAGAAAGGTCACATCGCCGTTGTATTTGGTCTTTCAGGCAACGTCTACTGCGTGGGTGGAGAATCGTGCAGCAATGACGATGTCTTCCCAACAGTCACGGTGATCGATGGCCGGACGGGACGCGTCACGCAGGCGCCACCACTCGAGACCCCTCGCTGTGGGGCAGCTGTGGCCGCGTCTGCAAACGAACTGTTTGTCTGTGGTGGATGGGGAGGAAGACGAGGTTGGTTGTCTGTCGAGCTGCGAGCGCTGGGTGGAAGGAAGGTGAGTTGTTGTTGTTGTTTGTGGCATTGTTGTTGTTGTTGTTGTTGTTGTCGTTATTCTTCTTCTTCTTCTCTTTTGCTTGCAGTCCATCCTGGCGACCGCTGCCACCACTCGAGCGAGCACGCAGCCGGGCAGCCGCGATTGTCTTGTCTGGAGACGACGACGGCGCCTTTCTGCCCAACGCACCGCATCTCCTCTTGACTGGGGGGTTGGGTGACTGCGGTGACCTGTCCGACGTGTCGCTGCTGAGTCTTGGGGGGGCGGACGGAGATGCGCTGCGCTGGATCGAATTGGCGCCGATGCACCACGCGCGCTGCCGACACGGAATCGCTCTCTTCGCTGGGCGCATTTTAGCTGTGGCAGGTTGGCGCTGCGACTCTGTGGAGATGCTGACGCCGCCGCGAGCAGTCGGTGACCCCGGCCAGTGGACTGACCTCAAGCCAATCAGCGGTGGTGCTGAACCCATCGAGTGGGTCCGCCTGGCAGTCCACCAGAATCGTCTGCTCGCTTTCGGTATGTCCATGTCGATGTCGATGTGATGGAAATGATGTTTATGATTTTTATCATCTGCGACACTCAATTCCTTCTTCTTTCTCATTCACTTTAAAGAATGTCTTGTACGATGGCGAATCGCAAATTGAGGAATTCGTCGCCGACACAAACCGACAGGGGTGAGATTTTTTCATGTTTCATTCGCCTTTCATTCGACTTCTACTTTGTTGCCGGACGACTGACGACGCATTGGCCTTGAAACCGTGGCAACCGCGGGGTTTTGTTATTTACTGCGTTTCTGCTTACATTTTAATCAACACGCAGACAAAGATTCTCCCTTGTAATTGTTGTCATTTTGTGCTTCTTTGCAGGCCGATTTGACGCGGTTCACGTGGCGTCGCATTGCCGGTTGTCCGGATGCTCTCGACAGAATCGAAGGCGCCGTCGTCGTTGACATCGACAGGGAACCCCTCAAATAGCCCGCCGTATGATTTGAATATATCAAATACATTGTTCAAACAGATTTTTATCTAGCTTTTAAAGGAACAAAAGGTCGTAACTTTAATCGGATTTCGAACTTTAAACGCAGCCACAAAGGTCTGCATAAGAAGGGGGAATGCGTCAATATAATGGGAAAAAAACAATTGCCACATTCGATGAATATTATTAAATTTGAGTGGTTTTGGTGGATAAAATTAGATAAATAAATGCGTGCTACTGAATAATCACAAGTAAACAGAATATTCTGGGAATTGTAATTGTTGTAAATTACTATGGTATTGAGACCAGGTGTACTAGTCATTATGTTATGAGTGTTGGACTTCGTGGTCATCAGAAAGTCTTTTGTTGATCTGTTGAGCATATCGGAAACCATAATCGTGAGACGTTCCGATCATCCAGCATTGACAGTCATTGAATTACCCTATCAATACCAATGAATTATTAAAAAAACGCAAGACGTCTACTCTAGATTGAATACGAAGCAATTTTAAAATGGGAATTGTTGTTAATCACATAGATAATAAGTCGTGTTTATTGTTATTAGGGCAGAACCAATTTTAATGCTGAAAGATTTGGAACGGGAAAACAGTGTATTATCCTATCAATATAAATCACGAAAGGTTGATTGCAAACGAATCAGGTTTGGCAGGCAATATAAGGCCGAACACTTTTCTTGAAATCTCGCATGCCTACCTTCTCGGCCGACATTGCTGTGTCCCCGGCTGTCAACATCGCAACAGCGACTTTTCTTTAAGGTTTGACGAGCTTCGAAGCTGATCTACGTAAGGTGTTTCTTACACCAAGTCAACCGATCGCTCTATTATCGCAGTTTGCGCGGATACAAGAAATTGAAAGCTTGATATTAACTCTGGACATTGGGGCACGAGAGACCGCTAAAAAGATGACACAGTTTGCCAACAGCATGCCGATGAATAGAAAAAATAGTCTTTATTGGAAGGTTCAGTGTACAGGCGGCCTATTGTGGTTTCCCGGAATAAACCGCGTTGTCCGTGGCCTCGCTTTACTCGTTGGCGTCGTCTAAATGATTTCCTACCCGTACTCGAGATGTTATTTTCTGACGCACGACAGTAAAGCAGTAATGCGTCATTCTGGCTCAACTAAAAGAAAGCGGCCATTTTTGTGTCCAGTGAATATAAGACTCTTTGCTGCAATTTGCAGCCGTTAAATTAATGCGCTTTCAATTTTGTAAATGAACAGCTAAGTTGAATGCTCTTAATCTTCAAATGAAGCGATGCAGCTATCAAACTTATTCTGAAACCCGTCAATATTTATGCGTGACATCGTTGGTTTATATCAACACGATAAGTCTGTTTTGTTGATAAGGAATCACGCTTTGTATTATATGAAGACTAAATGTCAATGACCTAAACCAATAAGCTTATAAACAACGTCACGTTGTTATCAGAGCGTTAGCCGTAAAGTGAGCATTGTTTGGAGCAATTGCGTCTTCTATTTATCGTTTTCCGTTAATCTTCAAACCCGGAATTGTAAAACGACAAGCGTTTCGGTATTGATTTTATTTTGAATGAGAACCGAAATCTCACATCCGCATACCTCCCACCCAGCATTGCCCATAAATCTCCGTGACTATGCGTGCCTCCTACACGCGTTTCCCTTCCGCCCAGTCTTGACCCATTCGAACAAAACAGAAGAAACACAGAAACACCCAGCTGCTTGGCGCCATTCTCTCGAAAGAACCTTACTGCCTGCAGTCGAGTCGATGATGGTGGCGTTGAAAAAAGGATTAAGTTGGCGACGGGGTGCATCACTTTGTGACCATTAGGGGTCTCCCCAACTGTACTCTCCGGGACAGGGTACGCCTCAACGGGTTTTAACACTGTGAATGCTGAAAGATTAGTTCGATATCCGTCTTGCATTCGTTCTCTGAAGTCCTCGCCCCTGACCACACAGCAGAGGAAAAGGGGTGGTGGTGGAATTGACCTTGAAGACGCAGAGCTCAAGGCTGAGAGATGCACACCCGAAATCAAGAGTGCGTTCATTATTTGTGCAGCACAAAAGATCCTCTTATCAGCAAATATGTATCGACTTAGTGTCGTTTACATTTAAAACGGTTCATTTTTCACCTAAGACTTATCGAAACGATCGACGTCGCAACGAAAAGCGAAAACGGCGGCCCAATAAAGACCGACAGACAGAAAAAGCACTCCGCAGACAAACTAGAGGCTCTAACAATCTACGTCGGTTTCATTGGTGTCCGAAGAGCCATCATATGCGTAGTGGCGGACCAAAGGAAGATGAAAAGAGTTGTGGTAAATTCTCGTTTCAAGCGACACAACACGTAGACATTCCTCAATCGGTGTTTTGATTCAAGAATAGACCTAGAAAGCTTTTTTTCCTTCTTCCTACCAGTGAATCGTGCTCGTCTACGCACATGCTCCAGGTCCGCATTCACGGCGCCAATCGATGTTTTCAGTTGTCTGACGGTCCAACAGAACCAACACGTGCGTCGTTGTTGTGGCAAAAGACTCGGCCGCGTTTTGGCAAACGGGGCGGCGACACCTTAATTCAACGCCACTTCGACTTCGAGATTCCTCGCAGATTCTGAAATAACCGACGCTCAGTGCTTCAGGGTTGGAAAGGGTGTATAGCGACGCAGTTTGCACAAACCTACGACCTATCAGAGGCTTCAACATTCGGAAAAAAATAAAGTAGAAGAACGGCGATAGGTAAAGAGAGAGTAAAAGAATGAAGCAACACGAGGGGTAGGTAAGGAGAGTAGAGAACAATGAAGAAGAACGGAGGTATGTAATGAGTGGAGAGAAGAATTAAGACACAGGTTTTGGAAAGCCTGGCGAAATTTTGTGCCAGCTCGTCGACGTCGTTATCAGGGGAACGACAAGCGTTTTCTGCTTTTCTCTTCTAGTCTTCTGGGAAGCGGGAGAGAAATAATTTACCGTAGCGTTGCCAGTGGTGGATGTTCTGGTCGGGTGTGTAAGGGACTAACGACGAATTTACCGTTTGGGATATGTTCGATACTTCTGACACTTATGTGACAGCCTTCTCGTCAAAGCTTTCTGAAACGGGGTCCCTTTTAGGTAGCACGTTCATTCCAACAGAAAAAAAAGGCGTCGGTAATGTAGAAAATAGGTATATCTCATCACGCGTGTAAACAACTCTCTAGAACTCTAATCGACGTCTTATCACTTCAATGTCCAGCGGTCGGTGGCCTAAGTCAAATACGGGATATCAAAAAACCCCTACATACGTTGTCAAGGTTCGCCAATGCACGTGACCAATGCACAAAGCAATTTCAAAAACGCGGGCCATGATCAAAGTTCCCTTAATTAACTGGACGCATCGTCGACAAACTAAACTCGGAGCGTCCTGGTCTGACCTTATGCAATGCAAATCGCCAATCTTGTCGCAAATTCGCTGATTTGCGCCGCCAGTGACCTTGCTTCATCTTCTTCCATGTTGTCGCGTGAGAAAGGAATCGGTCGACGTCCTTTTTTCGAAATAAAAGTCGATGGAACATATAATCATTGGTGGTGTAATGACGTATTGGAAGAGCCGGCACGCGACCCGGGCGTTTGCTCTCCGCCTCCAACAATAAAACAACGTCGACCAAACAGTCCTAAACCACCAGTTCAAAGACGTCGTCATCCCGTAAAATATGGCCCAAATCATTCAACTTGGTTCCTTAAAATCCGGGAAAGCCAAACGAGCAGCCCGCTCGGGTGTTTCCGTAAAGGTTGGTAGCGACTACGAAGCAAAAAGTTATATACGAAGTGCTTCTGAAGTTCAATTTAAAAATACGAAGCTGTGGGCGTGGAAAAGGATCTTGTAGAGGTTTTAAAACGGGATATTTTACTGCGCAATCAACCTGTTCCATCAGACGATATTGTTTAACTGGACAAAGCAAAGCTATTACTCACTGAGGCCGTTGTTGTCTTAATGGTGCTTATTTCAAAGCAATCAGGAGACCTTGAAAGGGTGTTCTCATGTTTGGGCCCCGGGTACAGAGAAAACACTTTTGGCTGAAGCGTCTGCGATTGCGGAGGTTTGTGAGAGCGAAATGCATCCTGTATGCGTGGTGAAAGTGAGTTGCCATACTTTAAGTGGACCAAAGGGCCGTTAACACCATCAGATCGAACTCCGTAACATTGAAAGATAGCACGGCAAGATGGCCACCTCTTATCCTGTCATCGTGCATTACATTTAATACATTTAAATACCATGCAAATAAAAAAAAATCAATCATTGGAAGATATGAACTGAAATGTTCATCATTGTACGTCCAGCACGCCTTGAAGCCGTTTTTCAGGTTTGAATTAAGTGTTTAAAACACCAAGACGTTGAGCTACTGTCGCAAACAATTATCAAGAGGAATATCAACTGTTAATAGGACTCGCTCCAAAATCCCAGTATCGTTTGCGCATCTTAATTTTTGGCTTATTTGCCCGATTAACAGACATTTTTTTGTCACTTCTTAAAGTTTCTGCAACAACTGGCGTACCTACAACATAAGCAAGCAATTGATTATATTTTATAAATATTATAATATTCTCAGAAGGTATAAATAGGGATGCGAGTGACTGAATTCTTGATATGCTGCTTTATTTATGTCTTCGAAATATTATATGTCATTAATTTTCCTGAACGATAACTAGTTTTTGTCTCAAACGGCTAAGATAAACTACTTTTACAAACTTTATTGGATGTTAGAAGATATTACAAATGAAAGACTATGAATGCCGCATGGCTAACAACCTCAGCGCAGTCCCGGGTATGTCTATGTCGATGTCGATGTGATGGAAATGATGTTTATGATTTTTATCATCTGCGACACTCAATTCCTCCTTCTTTCTCATTCACTTTAAAGAATGTCTATTGACGATGGCAACTCGCAAATTGAGGAATTCGTCGCCGACACAACCGAAGTGAGATTTTTTCACGTTTCATTCGCCTTTCATGCGCTTCTACTTTGTTGCCGGACGACTGACGACGCATTGGCCTTGAAACCGTGGCAACCGCGGGGTTTTGTTATTTACTGCGTTTCTGCTTACATTTTAATCAACACGCAGACAAAGATTCTCCCTTGTAATTGTTGTCATTTTGTGCTTCTTTGCAGGCCGATTTGACGCGGTTCACGTGGCGTCGCATTGCCGGTTGTCCGGATGCTCTCGACAGAATCGAAGGCGCCGTCGTCGTTGACATCGACAGGGAACCCCCCAAATAGCCCGCCGTATGATTTGAATATATCAAATACATTGTTCAAACAGATTTTTATCTAGCTTTTAAAGGAACAAAAGGTCGTAACTTTAATCGGATTTCGAACTTTAAACGCAGCCACAAAGGTCTGCATAAGAAGGGGGAATGCGTCAATATAATGGGAAAAAAACAATTGCCACATTCGATAAATATTATTAAATTTGAGTGGTTTTGGTGGATAAAATTAGATAAATAAATGCGTGCTACTGAATAATCACAAGTAAACAGAATATTCTGGGAATTGTAATTGTTGTAAATTACTATGGTATTGAGACCAGGTGTACTAGTAATTATGTTATGAGTGTTGGACTTCGTGGTCATCAGAAAGTCTTTTGTTGATCTGTTGAGCATATCGGAAACCATAATCGTTAGACGTTCCGATCATCTAGCATGGACAGTCATTGAATTTCCCTATCAATACCAATGAATTATTAAAAAAACGCAAGACGTCTACTCTAGATTGAATACGAAGCAATTTTAAAATGGGAATTGTTTGAATCACATAGATAATATGTCGTGTTTATTGTTATTAGGGCTGTGGTTCTTTATTGCTTTAAAGTTTAAAGCTTTAAATTAAATAGTATTGATTGAACTCACGATGACAGGAGCCTATTTTAATACTGACAGATTTGGAACTGGAAAACAGTGTTTTATCTTATCAATATCAATCACGCAAAGTTTATTGCAAACGAATCTGGTTTGGCAGACAATATAAGGCCAAATATGTTTCTGGAAATCTCAAATGCCTACTTTATCGCAGGTTTGAGAATGCCCGACATTGCTGTGTCCCCGGCTGTCAACATCGCAACCTGGTTAACCATTTCGTTAACCATGTTGTTTGCTTGCGGGCATGTTCTCTGGCACGCATTGAAACGCGACTTTGCTTTAAGGTTTGAAGAGCTTCGAAGTTGATCTCCGTAACGTGTTTCTTACACCAGGTTAACCGATCGCTCTATTATCGCAGTTTGCGCGGATACAAGAGATTGAAAGCTTGATATTAACTCCGGACATTGGGAAACGGGAGACCGCTAAACAAGATGACACATTTGCCAAAAGCATGCGGAGGAAGATAAAATAGTCTTTATTGGCCTATTGTGGTTTCCTGGAATAAACCGCGTTGTCCGTGGCCTCGGTTTACTCGGTGGCATCGTTAAAATGATTTCCTACCCGCACTACGTTGCTTAGGAATCGACTCGATAGACTGAAAAGCAAGCGTTAGAAGCCTTTTTAAAACAATCACATACTATCCTCGACCGCTTTATGTAAATCCTAATGCCAACCATGCTAGGTTGCATACGACTCGCATCGTTAGACACGAAAACCAGGCGACATGATTTTCTTCATCTTCCGTGAGGAAGCCGTCTACATAAATCACCTCAGACAACGATAGAAAACCTTTTTACATAAATTTGCAATTTCGACAGAGTTTTGTCAATCCGAACGTCAACCCTGCTACGATTTAATGAACTCGCATCGAACGACACGAACGTTTCCTGGACGTGTCGCATGTACCTTGGCACCATTTTCCTTCGTTAATTTCGTATATAATTTACCGATTTACCGTCTTCCGTACAGTATACCCGACAATCTCCGCCTACGAAGCAGGAAATAAGGCACCTCACAGAATGCCTTAACACCATATGCGATGCGACCAAATGCTACAAACCTCTACATGCCCAGCATAGAGTATAGGCGCAATCTGTTAACCAGTACACGGTTTGTTTAAGAATGAAGTTCTGTCCATGAAGAAACTGGCAGGTAAATAGAACACAAAGTCAGGAAGAAGCTGGGAATTTGCATCAAAAGACCAACGATAACTCTAGATAATTGAAATAAAAACCGATGTTTTGAACATTTGTCCTTGGCGAATTCACCATGACCCTACAAGTCAAAGAAGCTAGACACACGTTTACAGTACCGTTTGAGTTACAGTGTAGCGGAAACGACCAACCGATATAATCCACTAAAAATCGGAATTGTGCTGACACTTCCAGTGCTTCTGTGTGGCATTGTCGTTGACAAAACCCCAAAAGGCGTTCAAACACCCAAATTCAGCTCCCATTTATTCCATATTAAAGCAGTGTCTATGATACACCGAAACCAAATCCTTAAACTCGGCTGCTTTGTTGGTTGTTTATGTGGTGTGTTAAACCCATAATACACAGCTGTATATTAATCAAACAAAAGCGAATAAATACGAATGATAATAATTGATTTAATGAAAAAAATTGAAAAATAAAGTTAAGAAAATTAATTAAGAATGAACAGTCAAATAATCGAACCGACGCCTTCGCTAGCTTTTTGTGTTTATTGGAATCCGCTCTCGCCAGAACCAGACAACAGGTCGTTGAAGACGTTCCTGGCGACAACATCGGTAAATATTTCCATAAATGTTACGCCCTCTTGGACGATTGGCGTTCCTCTGAGCCGAAACCGTTCACGCCCCGTTGAAAGCATACCCGACAACGCAAAACGAGACTAAGATAGTTTAAGCGAGTAGATCGCAACGATGGCCAGAATTGCCAATATCGGCGAAAAAGTCAACATGGCTATCCAAAAGAGCCGTGCATCCGTCTTTCTGCTAGCCTGCTTTCGTCGGCTGATAGAAATGTCGGATTCTGACGAAAAGAAGGACGTAGAAAGCCTGCAAGAGGCCAAAAGGAGTAACCAATTGAGTTTCACCAAGCAGGCCGACGATTACGCGAAGGCGTAAGTTGTTAAATATGCAGAAATCAATAGTTAAGAGGCGGAGGAGGACGACAACTTGGGCAATGAAAGCGGTGGTAAACTATGTGCAGAAGAGGTAAACGAAGCGAACACTGAAGTGACTGAATAACGCCAGTGGATGGCGATGAACTTGCTGAAGGGTTGCAACATCATCACTTTCAATCCATTATGAGCACTGCGAACAAACGAAAATTTACAAATAATGATAGTTGTTTCAACAATAAATAACAGTATAAACATGAAAATAACCTTTAATAAACGTTTTCGCGTTAAAAAATATTAAAATCGAAACATACCAAAAGAAACACGAACTTGAATTGCGCTGTTATAACTTGTAAGATTACAACCAATAACCAATTTGCATTCATATTCTGGCTTCAACTTAACATATACGATGAGGTAAGCCGTTTCATTTTCTATGCAATCTATAATTTTTTAGATTATCTACCATTTAAGATAGAAATAAAAGTGTCTACCTTTTTTGTTTCGTAATCACAGTATTTTAAATTAGTTCAAAGATTCTAAAATTTATTAATCTTCTGGTATTGGTATAAACAAGATAATGTTTCGCGCATACTTGCTTATAATATTTTACTATTAAATATTTTCGCAAACAATTATCCGATTAAAGACAAATAATTTGGCAGTAATAAATAAAATCCGGCGTTAGGTTTGTAGATGCTGTCTTTGGTAAATGCCGTGGCATTTTGTTCCTAGTTGTCCGGTTCAGGAGAATAGGTTTCAGCTCTTCCAAAATAAAATAAACTTTTGTTTTTACCCTTATTGTATATTGTTCGCCAGTATATTAACCCGGCCTTAAATGTTCGGACTTTTTTACCCTCAGTAGGTTTTTTAAGAAAATTATCTCGCTTTATAGTTGCCGGCAATTGTTCTCCATTCAAGAGATCATCGTTAAACACCACTTCATTAGTTATTCACGTATTTTAAATGACCCTTTAATCGCCTCTTTTCAAGTATATTTTAGTGCAAATCTCTTGGACCAATGCATACTTTTCGATACCCACAAAAACGGTTGCATGTGGGAATTCCGTCATTCCTTATTTTCTTCCGATTTTTAGTTTCACGAAAGCAGTAACTTTAAGACAGTTTTCATGTCTAGTACTAATATGACTGTATTATTGTATGCTGAAAGTGTATCTCTAGACATGGTTTCTGTGTTCATTGGTTCGTTAAGCCAATGGACAGTATACACCAGCAAAAGGGGACTCCTTAATAGGAGAGGTTGTAAGGTAATTCTCTAGAAATCTTCCAGCGTCTTAAGCCTGTTCAATGACCTCCGGTTTCTAGAGATCAGGGTGGCAAGCGATAACAATTTGGTTCAGAAAGGAGTGTTATGTCTAGAATGGTGGTAAACCCATGAAAAATATATCAAGAGAAAGGTTAGTATGAGAGCAATTCGGCCATTCCTTATTTTTTTACGATTTTAAGTTTCAACAAAGCAGGTGAAGCAGGAACATAGTTTCTGTGAAAGTGGGCATTTTTGTTACCATTGTTACCATTCGATAGAGCTTTGGAATTAACACATGGACATTAGGTGTTTGAGCCAGTGCCATGTATACCGCCGACATGGCTTGCATCCATGGTGTATTTTTTTGACGTTGAACATAACAGCCTTTGTTCGTTATGAAAGAGTATGGCGTATGCTGGAATTTAAAATTGACTGTCATCTTCACTGTCGAAAATAACACGATAAATGCAAGCCATGTCGGCAGTATACAAGGCACTGTCGAGAAACCTGCAAGACCATGTGTGGCTTTGCAAGATCTATTAATTGATATACAATTTGCCGCCTTTGTACGTAATAAAACAGTTTAGCGTATTCAGGGAATTGTTTGAATTGCATAGAGTAATA
>JAPUBX010002694.1:0-48819 GCA_028672205.1 Proteocephalus fallax
GTTTTTGTGGATGAGCTGTTGAGAACATCGAAACCCGGCGGCCTTTGAAACAATCAACCGAGATTGACGGGTACCCATCGCTCATATCCACCAAGTGGATCTCTACAGCTCCACTGCCGCTGGTTCTGAAAATCTTTAACTAAATTCTCTCGGCGTTATTTTAAACAATAAGTTATCATGGAGTTATGCCATCTTCGGTAAATTTCGTCGCCTATGTTTCTAAGTTTGTCGGTTCAGGAGACGTGGGGTGAACTCAAACCGCATCAAGACCTTCGTCCATGCCTGCATAATTCCCCTGATTGCATACTGCAACCCCTCGGATTTCCCAGGCCCACAAACCTCCACAGACGTTTTCTACCTACGCCCTCTACCACAAGAGACCATAATTTAACACACTCTCACAAGTTGTTCACTCGTCGCTCATTGCATATTTGGTGACCCATCCCACCCCCTCTATTCAAGTTTGCCCAAATCTGAATCTCTTCGAACATTGCGAAGACAATACTGCTAAATGCCTCAAAGAACGACGGCATATCGCAATTCGGTCATTCTTTATTTGTCCCGATTTGTCGTTTCAGCCGATCAGGCGATGTGAGAACAAAACGAAAGTCTTCGTATATAGCATTCTTTAATGCTCAAAGTTGTGGTCCTCATGGCCGCAGTAATGCGCCTTTTTTAAGCAATCTTTTCCACGCAAATACCTGCTAACAAATCACTCAATCGTTAGACCATTTCGCTGGAATCAATTTATCTGGGTCCGCCGTCGCTCAAATTGCGTTTTTTACCCCGGTATCGCAGTTGATTGCCACTGACAGCCCCACTTTCTCCCGTTTTAGTTCGTCAGTCTCTTCTTCCTTGGGTACCTCGGATTTTGTGTATATTGTACGGCATATCATCTGAGGTTCTTCAACTACTACCGGCTTGTTCCCAACCACCACTCCGACGCCATCAGCCTAATATTCTATGTATAGTAGGTTTTTTGTTGTCGTAGGAGTAGCTGTAATGCCGGCCTGTATCCCTTTTAAAGCCGATAATTCTGACGCTATTGTCCACTGCTTGTTGGCTGTTGCTAGAGGATGAGCAACCGGCTTCGTGGATGTCAGGACTTTTAGAGATCCAGTTCTGCTTCCAGTGACGCACCAATGGGCAGACTGTGTTTCCAATTTGCTTTGACCCTCGGGAGTAGATCATGGGACATTTGATGAGCGGTTGGCGCGCCCGGATTGGCCCATAAGTCACAGAACTTTCATTGACGGATATTTCTTATTTTCTTCCCCACCAGCATGCTCTGTCGCCTTACACCGTCGTTGTGCGTCTTCAGAAGAGCGTAGTACGCGACCAAGCTGGCGCTATTTCGGAAATTTGGTTTCGATTTCAACCTATTATTCATTCATATGTCGTGGTTAATTGCATCGCATTTGCTAGGAAACTTTTCAAAGAACGCATGTGCTGCCGTTCGCAGATTTTCAAAGGAGACGATAGTTCTTCCATTCAGATCGATTTCGACATAACCCGGGAACACGATACGACCAAACAATATCAATGCCTTCTTCCCGTCTGGGAATGATCGCAACAGCGACAATGCTTCCTAAATAGAAGTGTCGCTTCCCAATATGCCAATACGGGCCAATAAGACAAGGCATATAGTCTACCCGAAAGGTGTATTGAATTGCTGCTTTTGTATTCCGTCAAGACTGAGAGTTGTTCGATGTCGTACAACGTGATTTCAATTCCGTCTCAAACTAAATATTGACCCTATATCCCATATCAGATTAGGGGGGTTCTATTTTAACCAATGATGTGTTTATTCTTCCTTTTGTAGTGACCTTAAATTGTGTGTTTATTTATTCAAGACGCATGACATCCATTGGATTGGCACCCCATTGGCTAACGCACACAACAGCGCATGCTGTGAACTTAACCTGGTGCTTAGACCAAGTGTAAGGAGAGGGATAATATGCGCAGAATTAAATTCTATTAACGTGGATAGATTAAGACAACATCGACGACACTTGGCCGGCCCCCACTTTTTACCACGACACTTTCCAGTGTGTCCAGACAGGACAGTGGGCGCTAAGCATCGCGCCATTGTCGGCGTTTTTGGCCCAGGTCGGGCCCTCACTATTGTTTGAATAATAAACAATATTATTCATTCCCGACCTTCGTTTTTGGCCATCGTGCCATTCTGATTTTTGGGCCACGAAGTCTTCGAATTACCATACTTTAATCGTTTTATTCGACGCAGGTTCCTACTCGTTTAATCTTGAGTCATCATTAGTACTGTCGCTTTTAAGGGAAAGCGGAATTTATGCGTTTATCCGAGGCAATATTTGCAGTGTGGACCACAACCAAATACGTAGCCTGAAAAAGACTGTAAGACTGGCTACGAGGCTTATCGGGAGAATGGATGAAGTGAAGTAGGAATATTTTACCACGTCTAGCTTATGCAAATTTAGTATACTCTGATATACTGTAATCGGTTTCCGAGAATAGCTGCCACCGTCTAAACTTTCTTTTAAATCACGAATTGGTTGAACGTTTTATTTCAGTTCACTACTTTACCAAAGTCAAAATGTACTCTATTTAATGCCACACCAATGTGTTTACCCAGATGTATAACATAAGAAAATTTAAAAACTACAAATACTTGCAAATTCGATTTGATGGACACAGTTGCAGAAAGAATAACGATTTCAATTTTGAATTCTGGTAGATAAACACAATTTCAGGAGCTAAATTCGATAAGTAAAGCTAAAATGATTGATGATGTTGGTGTCAATCACGCAAAAACGATACTGACGATTGATGGCGTGTTATTGACGAATAAGCGAGGACAGTTTTCTTCAGAAGTGATGAGAAGGAGAATGCGCTCACATGGAACCGTTCACATGGGTCCAGCACGAATTTCTGCTGAATCGTATTGTCGGTGGCGTAGTAATCGGAGGCTCGAACAAGACCAGGTTGCGCTTTCTCCACGTAGACACGCTGACGCATCGGGATCGTAACACAACGTGGCAAAATAAGCGTACACGACTTTCTTTTCGAAATTATATTCAACAAGTTTCAGTGCGTCCCGGGTGGGTATTATTTCTAGTTCCGTCGGGGGAATTTCCCAGCCACTGGGCGATTCGATGCTCGCAAGCGGGATTCCCGTTGCATTACGACCATTTGAACTGAGGCAGATGGTCGTTTTCGCTATTCTGCAATGTTCAAGAACATTTTTTGTACCTGATCAACTGATATTTGAAGTTGGATTGAAGAGATCTTTTGTCTGGGCTCGAGCATAGTGAAACGAGACGTTACGTGTGCTGTAATGCAAACAGGCGCAGGGGAATGGATGGAAACATTTATTCTTTTTACATTCTCGCTTTTGCTTGAGGGAATCTGAAATATTTGTGTTTTCAGTATATTCTTTTTACTAATGAATGAATTGGCTTGATAGTTGCTGGTATCAATAGTAATATGCGTTTTCCTTGTCGGCCATGGACAAATTTCTTCGGTACTAGCAATGGCTCGGATAGCAACGACAGTGTCATGTGTTGAGTAGAAGCCACCCTTTTCGTTTTGCTGCTGCTGCGACAACCATCTCAGTATAGACCGGCAATCTTCGGGTTGAAGGGATTTGGACGCAGTGAGACCAAGAAGCGCATACGAAGTCGCTTCCACCTCGAGAACTCTTCTGTGATATCCCGACGCCCTTCCATGTTTTTCTGGCCACCACTTCAAAGATCCGCCACTAGCCTTTTCACATCTTGACCTCGACATAAGCTCCTCCACGAGAGTTTCCAGAATATCAGATTTTTCGTCAGTGACTCCCAGTGCATTAACAATCTTAGCCAGCGTCAATGTGGTCCACATACCCGCTTTATACTCACGCGCAACATTTTTAATGCATCTGACTGCATTGGATATTGTCAAAGAGTATGCCTGTCTCCTTGCTTCTCGAAGACGCGATGTTGCAGTAGTGAGCGCTGACAGGACACGGGCGGTGAGAGCGAGACGTCTCTCGGCGTCAAATGGGGCGTCCATCCAAAAGGCGAATCGCCTTCCTGCCTCCTCAAAGCACCCATCTTCTGCCCCCTGGTGGGAAACAAGGAAATCGAATGCATTCACAAGTGTTTCGTCGGCATTGAGGTTTTTACCAACCAGTTTTTTCAGAGGAAGTGCCTCTCCGTTGCTGAATACTTTAAAGACGTATGCTGTTAGCCAGGTGTTGCCGTGTGTTTCATAGTTCGGTCCAAATGCTGAATAGGAACCACTGTCATGATGTCGAAACTTGAGTTGATTTTTGTAGCCCTGAACAATGTAGCTCGCTGCTTTCGTAACCATTTCCAATTCGTCTGATTGCAAGGAGGATAAGCTGTCATTCAGAGTTCGCAGAAAATATTGTATAACATACACACTGGGAGCGACCTTGACCAGTTTCTGTTCACCGGAACTAGTGGGAAGTTTAACGAGACCATCGAGATTCCTCACAGTATTTGCACTTAAGTTGCCACTTACTGAGTGATTTTTCTTCGAAGAGAGCCTTGCACAACATCCTTGGCAGCTAAGTCAATTGATATGGAGTGCGTTGTGTCTCGTGCATCTAAAAATACAACAAAATACGGTCGTTAGAAAAAAAAACATTTCAGAACATTGGGCTTTTAATGTTGCGTTTAGACGCACGCGTAGTTCAAAGAAGAAGTCTTCGATCTCAGAAGTGTTCCAGAGGTGTACATTAATTTCATGGTTGTGTTCGATTTAAGAGGCTGGTTGGAAAATACCTCAAAAGTGACTGACCCGGAACAGGTTATCGTGGCATTGGAGACCTTGGTAACCTGGATTGCGAATCCAGACGCCGAATTCCATGGAAACATCATTTTGTAGTTTTCTTTATTACTTAGCCGCAACCTGTCAGTCATTCCTTCTTCGTCGGTTATTAATTGAACTTTAACCACAACCGGTTTCGTTACGTTCAACGAAGGAAGAACAATTCTCGTGCTGGCATCCGCGAGTTTATGTGTGACTTTCCGTCGGAGCATTACTGGATTACTTTCACCGTTGTAATAAATGGGACAAGGATCAAAAAGCTTCATTACGATGAGATCGAAATCCAGAGATTCGGTAGAGTTAAAGCGCCGACGCCGATCAGCACTGCTCAAAATTGGATGACCATACGAAGGCAGACCGACGCGAAACGCTTGTGGAAAATGAATTGCCAAATTTGTGTAATCGAGAATTGCACTCCCTGAAACGACCACCGGACACCCGGTGGCTTGTTACTTGACATTCACAAACACGCCCAGGAAACTTGACCAGCTAAAAATCTTGCTGATGTTTACAGGAATCTCGACGCAACCTGTCTTTTGTTCAAGAATACCAATATTTCGCAAAAAGGGCGCTTTACCCTCGCATTAATTTCCCTCGACCATGGTTCCATTTTCCATCACTTTTTTCAATTACTGAATCGTCGCATTTGCAGAATTGAGAATCAATGATACCTGCAATTTCTATGGCATCGAAGTTCTTAGCACAGACGGTGAGATTAAAATCTCTTCCATCATTATTGGTCGCTTTTGACAAGCGCAAGCCAGTGGGTGAGCGTGGAACAACGCGTCGCACGTGGAATTTGTGCTCTCCAAGATGTTTGCATCTGAATCGTGTGTTGCTGGTGTCTCCATGTTAAATAAGCAAGCAAAAGGTGTTGAAGGACCGTTCAACCTAGTTAGGGAACCGTTTGGATTCGCCAAGAGAAAGCTATATTTTCGTTTATCTATTCGATTTTTACAATCGTGGGATTAAAATCTGATTGCGTTTTACCGCGTCAGACTACTTAACCTTATCGGATCCCGTTAGAAAATGGTTTTAAGAATTTCACAAGTTCAAGACAATTAAACCTTGCATCCCCCAGTTCAATCATTTAATCCGCCTGCCCCCTATTATAAATCCTGAAGACGATAGGAGTTCATACCAATTGACGCCGTGTCCATTTACAAAGGCTGGCTTCACGAAAACCTGGACATCGTTGATGATGGGCGATTCCTTTTTCGCCAACACAATACCAGGTGTCCTGGATTCCTTGAAAGCGACGAAGGCGAAGGCGTTTTTGGAAGAATAACCTCCACGATCGACCCATACCCCGCGAAATAAGCACACAAGTCTTCCTGCGTTGTTGAAGCCTTCAGTCCGCAAACGCATATCTGATTCTCAGATAGGGCATTGTGTGGTCTGGAAGTGAAAATGACACCAAAAACTGGGGCATGGGATTTAATTAGAAAATAAAAGATCCATATGCGCCCGAATGTTTCCGACTTTCACACTGTTCACCACGTGCTATTTCTGAAACAAACTCTCCACCTATGAATTCCACACACACTCACACACACACACACACGTTAACACGCACGTTGGCTCGATGGTCCTTTGTTCAGGTCTTCGATAGAGGTCCACATTAAAGAAAACAGAGGAATCCGATGTTACTAGATGGAAGGTTTCGAGTTGCGTATGTATCTAAAGAAAGACACGCAATTTGGAAAAATATACCATCTTAATATAAACGTACTTTGGCTTTCATTTTCTATTGCACTTGCATTACACGTATTGCAATGGTGATATGTTATGTAGGAAAGTTTAACTCGAATTCTCTGCTATCATTCAAATGCGCCGCATGTCCCAACTTTAATGAGATTGCATTTGACGGTCCCTTATAACCAATAATTTACAAATTAAACGATAGGATAGGCGACTCTCAAACACCGCATCAAAACGGGCGTGGGGTGGATTGATCACATTCTGCCCCCCTCCTACCTACAGGATACGTCGGTTCATGGATGTTTCCACTCAGATTTGAGGGGGTATTTTACAGGTTGCGGTGTCCACAGAGTGCCACCATAGGGGACGTGGACGTGGCCGCTGCTCTCTTTCTGCCCACTGCTTTGGCCACACATGGAACTCGGACGATGCAGCTCGTCTCCACCACCACCCAGCATCTCCGATTCGCTTGATTAATTGCGCACGCCTCTACGCCCAGCTTCTTTTCGGTCGTCTGATGTTGGAGTCTCCCACGAACAGAGTTGGATGCTGACCTCTCCGCCATCGGGACCCATTCCGATGGGCATCATAAACGCCTGTATGGAGGTATTAGATGATTCGATCCCTTTCGATAATATCGCCGATGTCTGGCTCATAATGATCATCAACATTTGTTAAACGGAGAAACGCTACGACACCAATCTAAGAGTCGTCACATCACAGTCATTGCGTCAACGATGTCTGTGAGCCAATCCTCGGCGTCCTTAGATCGGTGGGAGTAGGTTATGTTGGCCCAAGTCGTAGAATAATCCCTTTGTTAACTGTCCTTCTCGTAATAGAAAGACGCCTTCTGATAAAAAAGAATTCGTCACGGTGGCAATTGTAAAAGCATAAAAACTCCGATCGAGTCAGGAGGTTGAAAGAATACGAATTTACGCATACGTTGTTAGTCGGAAGTATCAAATGTGGTGGCCGTGATACTTTCATCGTTGTTTTTCAAGGATGGTTTTCTACTTAAAGTAAGAAAAGAGGACTTTCGAAGTACTGGAAGACTAAACTTCTACAGGACCCTAAATGCACATCCATTCGCTCTCCCACGCCAAAGCCTAGCATATCTACTGTGGAACTGTTTGGATTCCCCAAGAGAAAAGCTGTAGTTTTGTTAATCTGTTCTATCTTCAGTGCAACGCCGCGTAGTTTTACCAGGACATCGCGCGGTATTTGAAGGAGACACTATGTCAACCACGCGCCAATAGGACGCTATCTTGCGTTAACGACACTTACATGAGGTGGCTGTCTATGACAGCTAAGACTGTTCATCTAGAGTGAAGCCACACACTCTCTCGCTCAATAATGGATGCATCTAACACTTGATCACACAAGGACACAGTTGCCTTCATCCCCACTGTCGAAAATCATGGACCAGCATCATAGTTTTCCCTTTAAAAAGACCCCTCTTATTTTCACACAAAGTCTATATAACCTCGCCATCCATTTTTATATGTTTACCTGATTATATCCATTCCTTCATTTCAATGCGTCTCCTAATAATGGCTGCCTGGAACGTGTATACATGTTCTAGGATTACCGTTACAAACCCCCATCGAAGGTCTTACATGCCTTAGGTAAGAATCCCACAACTGCAAGAGCGTGAAATCACAACCGCCTACGCCACCAAACGTGCCACCCACATTCTGCAATAGCGACTTATCTCAAGGTCGTTATTGGTAGTTAATCCCTTTAAAGTGCAGACGTTACTCAGCGTAACCATAAGTAAATCATCCACCGCTTTTAAAAACACACCTGTCATGCACTGAACACCACCCTCTCTAATTCCATTGGCTCACATTAGCAAACTCACATGTATAAATACTCAATAAATCCGCTCACAAAGAGTTCGTCCACCCGAACACTCTCCCGTCTTCTTCACACGCCTCCTTCAGATCAGTATTCCGGTTGGTGGGCAAACTGTTACGGTTCATAAACATCTCCTTCATTATGATCTCTGTGAATCATTTGAAAAACAACACCACCGATCCTGCTACGAATGCTGATGCTCTGACCGTAAATAAACAAGCGCTAGCGCTGATTACCGCACTATACCTGAACCTGTTTACGTCGATGGAAATGCTCGTTAAAGGGCGAAGTACACCTACCGCTGTCTGCGACGACCTCGAGAGCGTTTTTCAACACACCCTGTTGGATCCTGCACGCCATCGTCCGCGATTGGGACCTTTGAATGATCCGGGGCCCTAAACAACAAAGAAACGTAAACGAGGCAGCTCATAAAGACCTCTATTTTTATTTTCCCATTGATCCAAAGGACCGTGTATAAATACAACATAAAACTTCTCAATAAAAGAGTACACGAAATTTTCCAAAAAATGAGTAGTTGGATTTGGCCAGCAGACTGCAGAATGTCACTTAGGTCTGATGTTCACAACAATGACGCTCTATTGACTCCGAACGATTGATGTTATAGAAAACTTCCGAGAGGCATCGACAATCAAATAGAGCAGAGAACTCGACCCCTAAGGAAGCTACTGTCATCAATTCTAACTGTTCCCGTTGACAAAAATTACCAAGTTTGTAAAAAGAGTGTCCGATATGCGTGGGTAGATGTAGGCCAACTGAAATACGCAGTTGTGAGACAAAATGCACCGAACCACTACGCGTGACTTTCATACGCGAATGGGAGCATTGGTTTGCAGCCGATCAATTCGTTTATTATCAGCATAGCACAACGGAAGACCAACACGGTTGATGATTTGGTATAATATCCTTTCACAGGAACTGAGCTATTTGATCATCATCGACCGTAGAATCATTACTTATGATTAATGAGTACGTAGTTTAATAATTGATTTTGACACCTAACGGCCCCTTTTCCTGGTTTCTTTCTATGAAAAGCAACGGCATGACGACGACAATGAAACCCCCAGACGTAGCATTTTCAATCATCAGCGTAAACCTTTCGAATTGATTTCATTGTCTTTCGGACCACAATTTTTCCCCGTTCTTGTGGGGATCGCCGAATTTGCGATATATTTAGCATTTTTCAATCAGACTATCACAAAATACCACATTCTATAATTACAATTTCTGCCAATACTTAAATTCGTATTCCATACAGGGTGTTTAAAGGTTTAAAGAACGAAAAAGAACGTAAAAAATCAAACTTCCATTCATAGGTCAGTTGTAACCAATGGTGAATCATGCACAGATTACATTTGCTTGCCGCAATTACACTCTAACCTGCTCATTCGCAAAAATGCCGGGCCTGTCTGAAGACCCTTTGGTTTGCGGAATATGCTTCAAAATGTAAGTGCCTTTTCGAGAGTAATTTTTACAAAGTTATAATCTATAAGACATTTTGTACATTGTGTAATTATAACATTGGTATGTAGTTTATAAACTATTCTACTGAATGTGGTTTATTATCTTTTTTTGGAATCGTTAGAGATTGGCAGTACCTGTAGAATCTCCGAAACCGGAAATGAAGCAAGACACGTGTTCGGTATAGTTTTATTTGATATAAAAATGCAACAAATGAAGCGTAAAATTGGGGTATTAATGGGATAACCTGCTTAACAATCCGTCCTTTACAGGGGTAAGCGAAACCGAGCTCTATTCGGTCCTTCCTAGAATTCACAATTTTTCAGCGGTTTGGGTGAATTGTGTGGTTTTGGTAAAATACTATCTAGACCAGTGTTCCGCAAACTTTACAACTCGCGACACACTTGGGATATCTGAAAAGTTACGCGACATACCTTAAGTCCAAAAAAAATTTTGTTTAAAAATGTTTTTCAACGTGTTTTTTTCTAATGCGATGGGTGGACTTGCTTTCGAGAGCAAATAATCTTCAAACGGGGCTCTAATGTTGACAAACAAACACGCATTTGGTCGTCTATTCGAAGGAGTCGCGCTCTCTTTTTTTATTTGATTTCAGTCAAAGCCAAAAATCCAAATTCACGACACCATAAAGACGCAAACGGCAAAAGGATTTTGACTGCTTTCAAATTGAGAGCTGGTAACAACTGCTACAAGGAGAGCCCAAATTCGTCCAAACTTTTTTCGGTGAATCCGAGTCGATGGAATTTGTCATTTCTCAACTCGATCAGCTCTTCTTCCTCTTCATACGAAAAATTTGATGTCTTGGTGCTTCCAAACGGGTTGATTACCCAGTAAATTCAGTAACAACAAATAAAAATAAAAGAATGATTAAAATTAGATTCAAATTTGAATGTATATCTATTTGAATTTAAATACAAACTGAAATATAATTCAGAAAAGAAATGTCGGAGTTCGAAAACCTTAGATTTTTTGAATATTTTTCGAAACTCTCGCGACACACCTGGGCACCTCTCGCGACACACAGTTGCCGGACCACTGATCTAGACCCTACCGCGCGTTACTGTGGCGCAGTTGACCCCGTCTTCCCCTGCCAGGTGCTAATCACCTCCAACAAGCATTCGATTATATTGCTTTTTCCTCACACAAAAATCCCGACTATTCTAGCGACATGGCTAATCCAGGTACACGAAACCAAACGTTAATTAAGTTGGTCCCTACCCCGATCTGGAACAATTTTAAAGTGCAAATCGCTGTCACGCAGTCTGTATTTTTAAAGAATGAAGATTAATCAATATGGCCCTCGCGCCTACAATCGATCGGCCGCTTGAGATGAATGATTTATGTCCAATACCCCACATCCATTCACGCCCATCAAGACCATGAACATCGAGCGTGTTGGACTTATGCAATTCGTAGTCGCTGCACAACATATTGGCTTCCTATAAACTGACTGGTCATATATAATTGATTGTAACACACACACACGAGGTTGAACGCCAAGGCTACTGTCAATAGCGCATCCACCTGGCGAACATTGTGCATCAGCGACCTCAAATGCCCACGCTGTTCTCGGGCGTGCTTTCGAACGCGACTTGGCAAAAGGCGGTCACGTGCGCGCCGAAGCTTGGCGAAGGCGCCGTGTAGTCAGCTGGTGGGCGCGGGATTGGCGGGCGTGCAGTTATTGATTGCGAAATGAAGCGTGGGGGCGCGGGTGTGTGTGCGTTACCGAATGCAACTTGTAGCGTTTTTCCAGTAGGAGATCGGATTTTAAACGTTGTCGGAGATGACAGCAAGGTTTGGCGAAAATTTTGGGAAATTCAGACAAGACGAGTGATCTCATCGAGGGGGTGGGGTGATCCCAGAGACGCGATCCGTCGTTTGTGACCGGACAGAGGTGAAATGGTCAGCTTAAGACCAGTTACCTGATACAACACAAAACTAAAGCATTATAAATAGGAATTCATTCAAATGGAATCAACTGAATTGCGAATTGCCGCCGTTCTTATAGATATAGAACGGTATTGCCTACGCATTGATCGAACAGATATACAATTAGATCAACTTTAATAGAGGGGATGGGACGGGTCATACGAGCAGCGATTAGTCTACAACTTGTGAAGTGGCGTTGTACGATGATCTCTTTGATTGAGGACCTAGGCAGACCACTAGAAAACGATATTATGTTTAAAAAAACCTACGGAGTGTTACAAATTCAAAAGATTTGAGGCCAGAGAAATTCAACTGGTAACAATACAATAAGGGAGATTATACAGGCATTCACAAAGGCTTCACACTGCTTGACCTCGCTCCAAGTCTCCTGAACCGGCGAACAAAGAAACAGAGGCTACGACATTTACCGAAGACGGCATCAACATGATCACTCCAAGATAACCGACTGTTGCAAATAAAGCCGACGAATTTTAATTTTGAGCTCGAGGCGAAATTTTGGAGTGAAGAGCATTCTCCAACGACCATTCCAGTACTTCATTGACTGCCTGCCCGAGCTGTTGAGAATCCCCATTCGTCTTGCAGGCTTGGCATAAAGTCAGGTCGTCTGCGTATTTTATAAGCGTGCCGTCCTAAGGCGATCGAAGGCTAGAACTGGAATAGTTTGAAAGAAATAGAGATATAACTGCAAACAAAATAAAAGGGATACCAGAAGTATTTTTATTGTTCCGCGTTCAACAGAGATATCCTGGGGGTACATAAAAGTGAAATAACAAATTAATTTTCGAAAAAGGTGAAATAAAACATCTGAATTACATGATTATACAAACGTGTACTGTCGACGAACAAACAACCCCATCCATTATACTGTAATCTGACCCAATGACGAGTCAAGAGTTCTTCTTTTGGGGTTCTAAGCATACAAGCACGATTCACAGCTAGGCATCGGTTTGTTTTTTTCGTACTAATCAAGAATATTCAAGTGTTCTTGCAGTAAAAATCACATAGACTATTTCTTAAATAGCTTTTCGCGAAGACTGGTTTCAGTTTCACCATTTTCATTCTTATTCATTAATGGATGCGGGATCCCCTTTACCTGCCGTATGGCCACTCATTCTGCCACCAGCCATGTCTCCTGTCCACTCCCAATCAACGCACGACAAGATGTACATACTGCGGCATTGAAGATGATGCCGAAAGTCTCGTTTTCAACCAGGACCTTAACAATCAAATCGACATTTAAATACTGAGCCTAAACACCTTATCTACGTGTGCATCGCAGCTGAGAAAAAAAAATTCGGACCAGACGAACATAGGATCAGGGTATTATCAAAATCCCAATGCAGCGACCAATCAAACACCGCATCAACAGCAACAATTTGTCGCGACTGCTGCCCCACATGCTAATTATCGAACGGACCGTGAACAGTACAATTCACCCAAGCCACAAATGTGGCAACAAAGAGCAGACTCTCGCTGTGACGATTATCATCAACAGGGCTTTGCAGTTCCAACCCAACAAACACTGCATCAACAGCAACAATCTGTTGCGGATGTTCACCCACAAAGATATCAACAACCTAATTCAGGAGTGACACACATTAATGATCAACCAATATACAATACTAACCCACACAACAGACTTCATGACAACTTAATCCCGTCAAATGTTCAGCAACCACTGTCTGTGTGCGACCAATGCAATCAAGGCCTACAGCTCAGCTTGTGCAACCTTTGTTCAAAGATATTGTGCTTCGATTGCAAGTACGAACACGTTAAATTCGTAAGCATGTATTGCGTTATTAAGGGCGCATACTATGGGTTACGGCCAGGTCAGGCCAAGAAATTGCGTAATCTAAATGACGTCTTCTCAAAAGGCTTCGTGGAGAACTATCTGACAATATAAAATGACAATCCCCCGCCCCCATATTCATTATTTGGAGTATCTGGACTAATTTCCGTAGGCATTCAACAAAATTTAATTTTAAGTCCACCATTTTCTTCCTCTTTTCTATTCAAACAGGTTTCCGGGAGTATTTCCCAGAAATTAGAATTTCTTCAAAATCCCATCCCCCTACTCAAGGCCCTACGCGAAACCATTGATAAGCGCAGGTCTACCCAGTCGAATCCACTTCCACGGGTAAATGAGCTCAATGAGATAAAACAGGCAATGGAAGCCGTCTGCAAGAGAGCTGTCAATAGCGCTGTTGAGAGATTTCGGGCTGAGGAGAAAAAAGCGACGCCAGCGTACATGAAATCCAATGAACAAATTATATCTGCTATTCGGCTCATAAAAATGGCAGGCAATTTATCCACTGTTCTTCAGTGCGTACATTCTGACAAGGCATTTGTAGGCCTCTATTGATTCCAAATGGTGGCGTAAATAGTTGAATCGATTTCCATTAAATTTCTCTGCAAGTAAAACATTTGCTGTTGATTGTATGATTAAACCATTTGACCGCTTTGTTGCACCGGTGTGTGAGTCATGTAACAGGTTAGCTTCCAAAATTGATTTAAAGGAAATATAAAATATTTCCAGAAAAACGTTTGTTAGAGCAGCACGAATATTAAAGAAGTGAATTATTATTGATATTATAAATGATATTTGTTTCTCAGTGTTAATGAGTCCATTTACGTTTGTGGTAAAGGCGAGAATTTTGGTTTGTCCTCGTTAAGAGGCGTTCATTGGTTTGGGCCAATCACCACTTTCTGGGTGTGGCCTAAGGTAGCCGTGGGACATTAAGGGATGCCAAGTAGTCCTCAGGGTGATTGAATCCATGGAGTGGTCAAAGGATCAGCTCGTCATAAAATGGATTCAAAGATCTAGAAAGAATCTAAAAAAAATTGGTTTTCTTTAAATTCGATACTGTTGCCATGTAGGTGATGTAAGACAGCAGATGCAATAATTGTAGCCCAGGCAGTAATCGATACTGTTTATATTTCCTTTCAATATACAGATGAGTGTCTCAGAAATCGTACGGAGTCTCACCGAACTGAAAAAGACAGTTGACAACTGTCGTGAAATCGAGGAAACTGTCAAAGAGGTCTTCCATAAGACCCCCACACATTGAACTTCTTGTAGAACACCCTCTCTTCAGTAATATTTAACAGTTTTGCGCTGCCTACCAGTCGGTTGCTGATCATTTTATAAACGGAACATCTTCATTTGGTTGCAGATTACAGACAAAATATCAGAATATCCATTAATTTCCTCCGCTACAGTACAGTAAAATTCACCAAATTCACATCTGTGTAAACTGTGACTTAATCTTACTCAACACGTAAAACCTCCTGTCTTCAACGCCCACTGGCTTGGCGCTCCTATCTCTTTGATGGAGAATATTTTTTCTATTAAAATTAGAATTATTCTTCTTTTGAGGATTGATACGAAGCGAAAGAAACCCCAAAGGATGCTAATGCCGAATTTAATACACCTCAACTGTTGAATCCCACTCATGATATATATTTTTTGAGCTTATGGTGATGGTATTTTAATGCAAATACGACACGTATCCAAATGTGCAAATTCGTAAACATTAGAATAACCTGTTTTATATAAAGCGGCATTTGAAACTTATAACATAAAACGCCTGCGATCTACTGAAGCGAGTGTTTTACGCTCAGTAAATACATTGATTGGAGGTTGCTGATCTGGCACTTGAGCTAATTAAATTTGCACCAAGCCTCAACTTGAGCTATAGCGGTGATAGCTTGTTGCATTTATTTATTGTTTCGGTCAATTTTATGTAGACGTCGCCGATTAACGTCGCCAGTCTGTTTAATATGAATCGGATCTAATAACCCCTTTCCGACTTGAGTGATGCTTTCCTAGACGAAAAAGTAACCTCTTAAATGCAGTTTTTGATCTGCGAGACAGGTTTAATTGATTCTACCCTTGCAGATAAAGGTTTTGAGTTCAGCCCAATTGTTGGAGGCGGAGAATTCGTTGGCGGGTAAAAAAAGCTCTGTGAGGAGCCGAAAAATTGTCAGCAATCAGAAGATTATACTGAGCATCAAGGTGTAGTGGTAAACTTGGTAGATATGGGTGACTGTATCCCGTCAATCGGTGAAGATTGTTTCAAAGTTCGCCGGGTTTCGTAATCGCTGTACAGCTTATCCACAAAACCATAATTGAGTCGATTTGACTCAGCTGTGACCCTGATTAAAATAGTTCAGCGCGCACGGACTCGTTTTTAGTAAGGTTTGGGACAAAACCATTCGGTTTGTTGTCTTAGCTATATATTTACGTTAGACCGACGGCTATGCACTTTAGAACTGTCTTAGATAAACTTGAGTCCAGACAAAACATGATCAGTCCTGGAGGAGCTGTTTTCGTGAATATGTACGTTTATTTATCAGTAAATCCATTCGAAACTTATTAGTCGAAAAACAGTCTTACATGTCCGAAATACGCGTTAGGAAAAACCATTTGATGACCACGATGTTGCATGACGTTATTCACACGACTTAAATAATGTAGGCGGTCATTTGCAACAAGTGCTGAAGAAGGAATGAACAGGCGTTGAAGGCGTCGGCTCTTGTTCGGGATCAGGGGCTCTCTTTCCATAGCCGAGTTAGGGATAACTGACGGCTTGTCCTTATTCAGTATCTAGTTCTGAAGCGCAGACATAGAAATCACCAGTTGGGAAACTACTTCGCAGAGTTGGGCCATCTTTGAAAGGGTTTTGTCATCGTCCTTATTGACGGTCGGGGGTGAGACGGTGACGTTTACTAGTCGACATTCTGGATGAAACGGACCATCTGGGCTGGATCCTTTGCGGCGTCTGCTTGATAAGCTTCACAATTTCTGCTCAATTTAAAGAATTAACACGGAGTATCAATGGTTTCACAAAGCTCACGATAGCGTTGAATGATGGTCTTTTAGATGAAGATAATGGCTACTGCACTGAAAAAAATATTATTTTAAGAATATTGCGTAGCTTAAAAAATCAAAAACATTTGATACAATAGCAAAACCGGAAAAAGTATCCACGCCATCATTCCTAATCGAAAATCTAAAAGTAAAAGGGTTTCATAAAACAAGACAAACGGGAAACGTTTTGTGTGTTTTGTGTGCTATGCTTCTCATGCTTTTTTACACGCAGAAAAATATCGAATAACCATTTATATTAAAGCTCTGACAAAGTTAAGTTTCCGAAAACTTTAGGCATTGCACAATTTTGATGAGTCACATAAGTTAAGATAGTTGTATACAACTTTAAAAATCTCAAAAAGAATACTGCAATTTTAATGACAGGAACCTTTCTCTTCCTCATGTCGATCATTTAGTCTCACATAAATTAAGTTTTTGATAGTTCAAAAACTCGTTTTGCCAATCGTCTTCGAACGCTATGCTTAACTAGACGAGGAGGTTACGAGGCGTTACCACGGTTACAATTAAAAATAAACTAAAGTGCATCTATATGTCGTTTATTATTTGCTATTGATACACCTCTGTGTGGTCAATGATAGCATGTGCTTAACCAAAACTTAAATAACTGCGTTTTTATTTGTGATGAATTATCAAGGGTGAATAACATTCGATGCGGAGCCCTCTCGAATGGGTTGTGTTTATGTTTATTTCAAGACTAGGCTAAAACTGAAACAATAACGTGATCTTTCATTAAGAAGATAAGAGAATTTCTTTAACTCGACGGGTTTTTCAACTTTCCAGGAGACATTGTTTTCCGTTTTCACGATACCCTCTAAAAGAGGATACTTTTGGGGAAATTTACAAATCGTTAGGAAGAACGGCATTACCATTTGGCTTGCACAACCAGATAGACAATAACGTTCAAATGTACTTCAACATGTTGAAACCACGCATTAAGACAACATTTATGCGAGATATGAGTGATTAATCGCTGTGGTCACCAGCATTCACCGGTCACAGTTTATTCCCAGAAGAATCTGGACAAAATGTGGACAATTTTGGCGTCTCGAACAAGTATTTGACTCCAGGAAACCACGAATTGCCTTATTTAGAAATTTGTAACAATGCCAAATTGCAAGCTGCATGTACAATTGCTGTTTTAAATGCAGTTTATTTTCACATTAATCTCATCTCTTTAAGGGTTTTGCTATATAAAAAGAGTTTCGCGTTAGAGTGGAGTGGCATTTTCAACGAGATTGATACAAATTATCAATGCCATAATTTGTGAATCAGTGTACTGAAGTCAGAACATGCTATTAATAAAATTTCATTAATCGTAATCTTTTGCACATCGCAGGTCACCAACAAGTCAATAATTTTATACAGCGTATCACACGTATATCTTAAGGTGGGATGCTGTTTGGATTATGTGCGCTGCTAGTATTTTGAAGAAATAGTAAAAATAGTAACTTTAAATCATCAATCCCGATTTATTTAAATAGTTTTCTCTTCGGATTCTAGCAAATTACGTTTCGACAAGATCCATATTTTGTCGAATACATGATTCGTCAATTATCAATTGTCTGTGCTTATTGTCAACATTTAAGACAGCGTTTCGTTAATGGCTACCAAACAAATCGAAAAATATCCCCATCATAAATTCTGGTCCGGTGAATAACTTTAATAATAATAATTTTTAACCCTCTGCCTATTCATTATGGGCATTATAATATGTATTCTTTTCGTAAACGCAGACCAAAAACAAAAGGAACGTTGTTTAGTCGGTAGGTTACGCGTAAAATTGGTGATTTAAAATGGCTCTATACACTTTGATAATTGTATTTATTTTACGTGAACAGTGATGATTTTAAAGAACACTGATCAATTTTATCACTTGGTTATACTGTCGTTCGTTGAACCGCGTGCATCAAACTACTGGCAAACGGGTTTAGGTTAAATCATGAAGAGAAAACCACAATTCTTTTCTCTCAGGCCACATAATCGAAACTGTAAATGGATGACGAGTCTTCCCAAAATATAAATGCTGAGACAAATTCTACGTATTTATATGTAGAGAGGCTGTGAACAATATGAAATACACCAATGATCTAACATCAAAAGTTAATGACATTTTGCGTGCTCGTACAAATGCGAATTCGGAGAACGATACTCCTTTATGGTAATTACAACTTTTCCTGGCCTTACATAGACCTCGATCATCAGCTCACTAATCATCTTGTTCACGTAACGAGCTCAACACTTTCCGCATTAAAGATTAACAATAAGTATTTCTTACTTGAGTTCTTGCTTCACCGTTTCTGGTGAAATTAACAATTGTGGACGAATCAGGATTTAAAGCTTTGCGATACTTGGTCATTCTAGATAGAAACAAAATAGCACAGCCTTCGCATGGGTCGAACTAATTAACATTGAGAAACGATATGCCATAAAGGCATGATACCGGCATTCACGAATACCCTGATGCTGCTGATGTCGCCCCAAGGAGACTGAACCGACGAACTATGAAACAAAAACGGTTGCATTCCTAAAGACGAAATTCGACTGATGCAAAAATAATAAAAAAGGATGCACCGGCTTTGTAGGGCTTTTACAGGAAGTTTCTCGTAAATATGTTTACTCGTGGCCTCCCCAGTGTCATGGAGTCGAACCAAGGTCTCTACCACCAACAGAGCCAGGATGATCACCACTACCCAATCGGGCCACCTTCCACCAAATTATAACTACCTGCCGACCAATTTATTCCAGCATACAGCACCTCAGAATTCGAATGGGCTTCCGATAACACTCATGTACAGAAAAAAGGCTCTTAATTAATATTAATTTTGCATAGTGGAGCTTTTAACAATACGAAGCTTGAAACGCGGTATCCTCTGTAAGCGATACGCTAGGTATTCCACTAGAAGCGGGAGGTGCATTCAGCAATCAGCGAGTTCTTGTGGATGAGAAACGTTGGCCTTAACTGAAAGCGCATCGCTTTCTAAAATTCGAATAAATATAATGAGTACATTTACTGAGCGAAATCAGACAACTTGATCGACACACAACATCCAAAGATATCAACGTGTACATACTGCTATTTAAGACAGAAGTTCGTCGATCTTTATGAGCCGTGCTACTCGGGTTTACAATTTTGTGAACTTTCAAAGGGAATTTGAATGTCAGATAACCTGTACTTCAAAGTATAATGACCAATGCAGGATTACTTTGGTAATTGTTATACGCACGCTATTCGATTTTCCCTCGCCAACCAAACAACCGTGTCTGTTGCCGTAAACTTAATGCTAAGGCGCTTTTACAAAAGGAACGAACCTCACTGGCTTCTCCGGTTCCTCGAGTTTCGAGAGCCTTTAATTTAAACGCAATTCAAAATAAGATTATATTTGAAGTCATTTTTTTGATGCTGTTAAGCTACCTTAAAGACATCGTAAAAGGGTTGTGGACGGACATTTAAAATTTTAAGTTACGCTACAAGTTAAGTAAAATAGTTTAACAAAGATTTCTCATCTTGATCGAATAATTTATATTAAATGCAAGCCTTGTTAACCACACGGAGATTTATGGTGTCAAATAATTATAATATTCGCTGTTTTATTATCGTTTTGAAAAGAAAATCAGTTTTGGTCATAAACGCTTATGTTACTTTAATATACCGTTGGTATTGGAAGCGGTGTAAATCTCTTTAGGACTAGTATTCATTTCAGAGCACCAATTTAACAATTAAATGTTCCCGAAGAACCCAATTACGCATTAGAATAGAGGAAATTGAAATTAACTACTAAAGCGCCATGTTCCGGTCGACAAATAACTCAGTAATGTTGGATGCCGTCACCGACGCGTAAGATTAAATGCGCAATGAAGATGCTCTATTTCTGTATAAAAGGATAAATTAAGTCAGAGTAGGCTCAGAACCTGAAATTCTTCGTTTAAATTCAATACAGATTTTATCGAACGTCTCTTGCAATTCTTATTCTGATAGTCAGATCCTGAACTAATGTATCCAGCTGAAATAGTGTGGACAATTGATTTTTTCCTGATTGGAATTTGAGGATGATTCACTTCCAAGGGGGTATTTTCCAATGAAATAGGGACCGGTTTGGCTGTTAGAGATCTTTGTAATGGAGACTGAGGAACGGAAACTCTTTAAATATAACAAATACGTCAGACGCTTGTCTTACGAGTTTCTTAATCGGAAAATAAAGCTCCATTTCAACGCAGTCTATGAAAGGCTTATTGCGCCACCTGTTCCCAAACCGACGCAATAAACTCTAGTCAAATGAAACTGGTTTAAGCAATCGAGTAAACAAATATAACACTTTCTCTTCGGTTTCAGCAACGATGACGGAGTCATCCACGAAGTCTAGATTTATGCTCGTTATGTTGTAAACCTCTTCCTCACAATCAACGGAGATAATGGCGCTGTAGTTTGACGGCCTGGAATTATTTTTCACATTGCCAAAAATTGAAAAATACTGATCAAATTCGCTTGTTGTTGTGACGGCACGGACACCAAGGAGGTTAATGGATCTTTTCGAAACTGGAGCAGAGAATATATGTGTGCAACATGATTTTCGTAGAGCTAAAACGAAAGCCTAGACAAAATGTATCTTTAAAAGCAATTCGATTATCGCCCCAGATAATGTCCTGCAAGAATGCAAGCCCGAAATTGCGCTGTTCTCGAGTTATTCGGTTATTTTATTATTTCTGAAACCAATTACCTTTTCCAAAAGCTCGAGGTTAATTAAATACACCGATTTTATTTTCAGAAACTCTACCTATATTAACAGCAACATGTATCACAATCAATGAATTACGCATGTTTGAAAGCATCACTTGCTATCGCTACAACGTTGTACAATATCGGTTAACATGAATTTCCTGTCGTCACAAGTTCGCAGATTGATGACAAAACTACGAATTAAAAAACTTACACCAAATTTGCAGAAGGGGATGATGCTGGCTTAGCAGACGGTTGGAAGCTGCTATACGAAATAGAGTGACCGATAAAGAGAAGTGTTTCAACACAAAATCGCCTTCTTGTCCATACAGTATAATTTTGCAATATTCTTACGCGAAGCTTGCTGAAGATAAAGGTGATGTCGGCCTGGAAGGATAGGTTTGGCCGATTCTCGGCCAATTTATTTCTTTATCGCATTCCATAGTATTGGGCCGAAGTCTGGAAAAATTCAACAAAGAAAACTCAAAATGTTCTTGTCGCACCGTTAACGTTTCTATTTAACTGCGACCCATTCTGGTTATTGTTTCTAATTCTTTAAAGGAACTAGCGATTCGTGATAAGACGAAATCGCCACGGTGAAACCTCGAATCACCTAAATCGATGCACCATAGCTTAATGGAACAGTAATCTGTAAGGACAAATCTACTATAATGTCACTTAGATTAATCCCACCGAGGAGAGACCCTACCTCTGTCGACCAGCTCTCGGTTTGATAATCGGAACCCGCACCTTCAACACAGAGTCACCTACAAAATAAGGAGGAAAAACGAGGTCCCTGTCCATTTTTACATCGTTTTTAAACTTTCTGAACCCGAATCCGCGTGTAACCCTCTGCGGCGTGTGCATGATGCGGGTATCAACGAAATGGCCGAATTGTGAGAAGTAATTCCTCAGCGCATCTTCCGATGTGTTTCCTTTAATTCCAAGAATCTTGAATTCTACATTGACACCTTCAGCGGCGTCAAAAGCGAGAGTTGCAGCGCTAAAATGATGCATACCAATATATATTAAAGACAAAAACCGGTGTCCTCTGATCTTTTCTCCAATGCAAAGATTTTTTAATACTATTTGACGTCTCCCATTCCCCCTATTCTAGTGTGGCTGAAATTAAATCTCCTTGATAATAGTGCGTTTGATTATCTTTTTAAAGGCTTCATACTGCAGCTATTCGCCCATTCCTTATACGAAACGATTAAGCGATTCCGTTGTTGTATGCATGCTGAAGTTTAAGCGATATCTATTAGAAACATAGTTTTCTAGAGAATATACGCTGCTACTAGGCCACAGCAAAAACAGTAAGACGTTGCCTTTAAAACTATGCAAAATGGATTCGTGCGCTTTAAGGCACGTAGGGATGCCATAGGTATATTGTTTTTTCGAAAACCTGCACTCGTTATTATATTTTCAACCAGAGAAACTAAACGATTAGCCACTGTCGCTTTAGGTTATCTGAAAAGCAGCTTTTGGTTCAGATTCGTTTGCAGGAATTGAGAATACATTTGAATCCGCCGCTTACCATGCCTTTCTATAGCCTTTTTTTTCCTACTGACGAAAACCTTTGAATCGTCAATTTTGTGGATTTTTTGAGCAAGGACCTTCTCGGCTGTTGTAGATTCTTCGAAAGTGACGAAAGCGAAATTCTTATTTGGTGGATAGATAACCTTTTTAATCGCGCCGAATTCCAGGAAGTAGCTGTTCAAGGCATCCTTTGTTGTGGAAGGCTGCAGACTCCCGACGTATATTTTGTTTTCCAAGACTTGCCGCTTTTCTTTCGGTGAACTAAAAGACGAAAAAAACATTCTTACCCAACCTCTGAAGCGATTTGGCCAAGAAACAGGCTTTTAACCGATACCCAACAGTCATTGATCCTTTGATTTGTCGTTCGGATTTTCGATACGGGTCCAGATTAAAGTATACTTCCGAATCCGATGTAACTAAGTATAGGTCTTCAAGTTTCGTATGTATCTTACAGAAAAAAACTGTTATTCGTTATCGGAAAATAAGTGATTTTTGAAATTGATTAAATATTTGAATTTATATTTCTTTAATTGATTGATGAAACCTACCTTATTATAAGCGTTTTATGGAATGAACGTCACCAAATCCGAGGTGTTCAGGTCTATGCAGCTCACGTGTCCTTGTAAATCGTTATCGTACGAAAGTGGTATTTTTTGAAACCCTAATTTAACACCTAACGACGCGACACTAATAAAATACGCGGATGACCTGACTTTATGCCATCCATGCAAGACGCAAGGTGATTCTCAACAGCTCGGGCAGGCAGTCACTGAGGTACTTGAGTGGTCTTCCAAGAATTATCTTTTGCTGAATGCATCAAAATGCATCCATATCACATTTTCCCTGACAGCCGCTGCCGACACCCCCGAAATTTCTTCACTACATAACTTCGCTTCGAGCCCAAAATCGAAGTATCTCGGGGTGATTTTTAACAGTCGGTTATCGTGGAGTTATCATGTCGATGTTGTCTTTGGTAAAAGCCGCCGTCTTTGCTTCCTTGTTCGCCGATTCAGGAGACTTGGTTTGCGCTCTAGCCATATAAATACCTTCGTCCATGCCTGTATAATTCCCTTGATTGTATATTGTTCCCCAGTAATTTTCCCTAACCTTAAATGCTCTGACTGTTTAACGCTGCATCGACTTTTTCAAATAATCTCGTTTTCTAGCGGTCTGCCTATTCTCTCTATCAAAGAAATCATCGTTCAACGCCACTTAAATAATTGTTCACTAATCGCTGCCCGAATTTTACATGACCCCTCCTATAGCCTGCATTCCAGTTTATCGGAATGTAAATCTCTTCGATCAATGCGCCGTCTATACCGTTCAATTCCAACAAGAACGGCGGCATATCACTATTCGGTCATTCCCTATTTTTCCCGATTTTTAGTCTAACCAGACCAGGTTTAACAGGAACTACAAGACAATTTTCGCATCTAATATTTGTTATCCTGCTTTTTTAATGCGGAAAGTTTTGGTCCTCGTGACCTCAATAAAGCCACTGCAATTGTTATTATTATAAACTTACGGTCGTGAAGACTCTAGCTACAGACAGCTCCTTCAGACAAGCGTTTTTGGACTGGCGAAGCTTGGCACCCATTTTTTCAAAATCTTCTGCAACTTTTAAGATCCATTTCAGGAAAGACATGATTTTTTGAGGATCCTATTAAGAAAATATGGTACCTGTTTATTGCAACTACAGTTATCTACCTATCTTTAAGTGCGAAACTCACATTGCTGCTTTGTATCACCTTCGATAATCTTGTCAGTTTCTTACTTGCTTGAGTAAGTTTTATTACAGTCGTCTTGGCTTCGTCTAAACGAATCATTTCCTTGAATCCAGTATACTTCACTCGGTCATTGGCTTTATTTAATGCCTCGTTGGCTGCCAAATATAGTTCTTCAAAGGCCTTTGTGACCGCCGCATTCAGTCTCTTGCGAACATTTTCACATCTGCGAATTTTCAGTTCTTTTTTTATATTTTTGAGGCGATGGAGTCTCGAGTGGATGTTATTCAAAATCTAGACAGATATAAAATTTCAGAAACGGCAACAACTCGCTATACAAAACCTTTATCGCCACTTACTAAACTAACGTGTTCATTAAGGCATATCTGGCAAAGGCGTTGGCGGCAGTGTTTGCAGACGTCTGTCGTCTTTGACGCTGCCATGCATTGACTGCATGCCACATGATTGGTCCGTTGGGACTTCAGTATTGTGGCTTCTAAGGCGGCATCTGGTTCGGCATTTCTAGCAGGATACCTTACCAAACAGACTTGGCATGTAAATTTTGCCATCGACGCATCAGTAGACAGGGAAAAGAGGCAGGGAGTGGGACAAAAAACATGGCCACACGCAACTCGGTAAGGCTCCTTCAAGCTGCAATGCAAGAATACACTCATTCGTCAGCCAAAACGGAGTCAAACGAAGGGTCAAACGCACAGATGCAGAAACGTTTACTCAAGGAGGCTCTTCTAGGTAAATAAATAGCAATATCTTTCTTACAACTATGAGCAGCTTACTGCCGTGCAAAATAATGAATAAAAAAAGAACACTTACATTTTAGCGCAGCAATTACAGAGATAGTCGTAATTTTCACCTCTCGATGCCATAGTTGTAGTTAACTGTTGCGAGTGAGCTTGCATTACCTGGTTGTATTATCTGATTGGTGTTTACGCGCCAATCATAGGGCTTCTCTGGTTTATTTTAAAGTCACGTACACAGAAGATCCAATGAAATGTGTTGTAACAACACTGTGAATGATCGCTATCAGTAATTGTTGAGTGTTCCATTTTTTGTTATATCGGCCAAGCTAGGGGGTAGAGTTTGCCTAGTCTAGGGTCAAAAAAAAAATTTTCATCTTCATTTACTTGAAGGTAGTAGTGATAGCAGATATTTAAATAACTACTTAAGGCCTGGAATTCAATCATCTACAGATGCGACCAGCATCTTTAAAGTAAATTGCATTTAAAAATTTCGTTCTCATCATTGAATAATCCAAGTGAACTGGATTAAAAATTACCGTGTTTGTTGTGAGCGTGTTATGCCAATGCAATTACAGAATACGTCGTCCTAGAAAAACCAAGAGTTTTAAATTTAAGACTCTCATGCGTCAAAAAAAATTTTTTTTACTTTGTTACTCTCTTTTAGTTTTTATAGAATATTTCTCTTGAATTAAAAAGACAAGGACCCAAAGGAGACAGCAGGTTTATGAGAAACTTGTAAAAGATTTCTGCAGATATCTAATCTTAGGCGAACCTGACAATGAAAATGGCAGCGCATTTAAGGCTACAACATTTATCTTAACACGAATTGAGCTGGCTCCATAAAGCTTTGAAATGCAGACCATTAAACGATGACCACTTTTTTACTTGATACTCAAATATGTTGCAGTAGTTCTTCATCTGAAATTGCAGAATGGTTGACGGAGATCCAAATCCGAAGTGATACTAGTGGTGGACGAATTCGTTTATTTGACACCTGTATTTATCTTCCAGTTGTAGATATAAGATTGATTGATGAATATAAGTATGCGAAACGAAATCTGAAGCACCGATTCATTGGATAAACAAGGACTATAAAATTGAGCATTATGATGGCAAATAAATAAAACGGTACCGGAAGTCGGGCTCATTCGTTGAATCGGTAATTGTTATTGTCGTCTTCTTAAAATTGGAAGGGTAATCTCGGGCATTTAAGGCAGTCAAGAGATCGAAAGTGAACTAAATAATGACTTCAAGTGCAACGACGGTTTTATAGTCAGAAGCATATTTTTGATATTTTTTGTACGTCCAATGTTTTCCAATGTTTAGCTTCATCAATATTGAGGCTAGACATATCACTCACTTGGAGTAAAATCGTAGCCTTCATCAATTTTATCAACAAATATAGATTTAAATATTTAATTAATTTCGAAAATTAACCTTCATTCTGCAACGAATAGCGGTTTTCTATTATTTATGATACTTACGCAACTTGAAGCCCTCCGCTTAGTAACATCAGATTCACCTATATACTTTACTTTGGACGAATCAAAGAATCGATGACTGTTTGGTATTTTCACGGAATGCCGTAGCCAATAACAAGACTCGCTGTGCACACGAATGGCTTCGCAATTATATTAGCAAAAAGCGACCCGCCATGAAATAACCGTAAAATGACCTTATGCTTCGCGGAATATGCAAAGACATGTGAGTATCATACATTTATTATCTACAAGAGATTTTGCAAGATAAAATGTGACAAAATGGAGATTTCCCGGGAAATGCTTTAAATGCTAGCTCTAGCTTCTACCAGCTGAAATTTATGAAAACCAAGCCTTCGCAGATATTTTAAATTATGAACAAAGTTTTTAAGAACTCATAATTCGAAAGCAAACAGCAAACGTGGACGCATAGTCCTCACGAGCATGTCGAAGAGGAAGGTAGGGTTAGTGGTTTGCAATCTGTTTGTTTGTGAGTAACAACCTGTCGCGTTTAACGACAAACGACCCTTACAAATACAATTCACGATTATTTAATTGCAGAGCAGTCGAGTACAACTGAATCCTGCAGTATTGCAAAGGACAATTGAGCATTCAAACAGTGTTTTACAGCAAGAATAAAATGGTAAAATTTAAGGAAACTTATGAGAACTATAGATATAAAAAGGAATACACATCACTGGATTAATAAAGTCTGACTAGACTAGCCGGATATCTGTATATACGATATGGCAGAGCGATCTGTTATGAATGTATTGGTACCACGAGGACCAGAGACGACAGAGGCAAAAACAGGAGTATTTCTGGCAGAGATAAAAGCTGAATTGCTTTAAGATGATCTCTATGCCCAAAATATTTATAAACCAATAAGAAACCACTTGGTACTTCTGTTTACATAACTTATAATACCTGACGTAAAATCGAATATTCGATGTATGACTGCAACTAAGTGTTTCTTTTTTGAATACATTTAGAATGAAGATTTGGTACTAGTGACTTTAATGAAGCGAATACCATTAATATTATTATATTATTCATAAACCTGTTTTAAGTGTTTGATAAGTTTAAGATTATCTCACTAATTTAAATTTTGTTTACAAATTAAAGAATGCAGGATCACTTATAAACCGCCATTCGAACACCCTTTCTGTCGTTCTCCATGCCTTCTGCCGACACCCGATGACCGAACCGCACAATGTCCTTACTGTTACATCGAAGTATCGTTCACATGTCTAGTATTAAACGAGAATTTGAACAGCTAATTCATTAATAACATGTCAGCTCTAAACTTGGCCAACCATGAAACGCTGAAGTGATCTAACGATTCACCAACAAGCAAAACACACTTAAAACAGTCACCAACGAAAAAAAAACAGGATTCACAGATCGAAAATTCAACATCTCAAAATCCACAACAACTCCGGCCACTACAACCGGGACAATACAGAGCGTCTCCACAAGCTCAAGGTCATCATCTACAATTATTATTATTAAATACACCGCCGAAAACAACGCAGCGACCCCGAACGAAATCCAGCCCCCAAGGATATCATAAACAAAACACTACAACTTAAAATCCAAAACAACTACGGCCACCTCAACAGGGACAATACGAAGCGTCTTCACAAGCTCAAGGTCATTATCAACCGGAACGTGGCGGAATAAATCCACTCACGTAAACAAAGCAGAAACCACGAGCGGATGTCTGTAAACGAAACACTTAAACTCTTAATCTGGACTTATTCATCTGCAAGACAAAGGAACGCAAACTTTCCAGGCGTTTTTGGTTGTTGCTTTCAAAATGAATGCTACGATTGAAGTTAGGTGCGTATTTTGATACTAAGAGGTTGAAACCGTGGTTTCTTTTGTTAACGTGCTAAACGATGCTATATGAACTCCTTTTGTGACGGCTACATTGTATTGCAGTTCGATCAAATCTTTTAATTTTCGGGATTTCGAGAAAACACTTTTACGGTCAATTGTTGAGTATTTTCTGTAAAACTCAAATATTCAAGTACGGCTGAAATAATTTTATTAATAACCAGAAATCGGCGAACACGGCCTTTATGTTTCAGTTCAGGCAAATTTAATGTGCTCGGGTCGATAGAAATCCACGTTTTTTTGATGGTTTATTGATAATTATATTTGAGGAGAAAGGTTTTGATTTCGAAGGTTGTCTGTCGAGAAAGCATTAATGAGATACGCAGATGCCATGCTGATATCGTCCCATTTCGTAACATAATTGCAACCTAATGATTGCGTGTTTTTTTTATTTATCAAATATCAGCAAAAAACATCCCGGTCTTCCGTCTCAAAGCTGTTTTTTCGAAGACGAGGACACTACATGTATGACATGTATTTATGTCGATAGCTTTCAATGACATCCTTCGTAGTTGTGCTTTTCATAGAGCAGCCTTTCTACTGGATGTGCTTATTGCAACATTTATATCGTAATCAGACTTAAAAGAAAAATTTCATTTCGCAACGGATTTTAACCAGCTGATAATTTATAACGCTCAAACGTGTATCAGCTATTGATTGGACTTTGTAATAACCCGATCATTGCGAGTAAACGTGCAAATACACCAACCCGTTTTGTCACCACGCATTTTAATACTGTTGTTGAACAAGGAAAACTTATTTATTCTTTTATAGTTACTAAATAAATTACCCGCATGTTCATCCTTAACGTCTAGACGAAGCCACACATATCTGAGAGGTCACTAAGGGTAACCCGCGTCAACTGTCAACCATTGCCACATTAAATACCACCAATTCAACTATTAGCCAATTGTCCCTAATCTAAATCGGCAAAAGCTTTCAAACGGACACATTAATTTTTCGGTTGCTGTTCACTAAGTCAACAAACGATGGGCATTGTTTCACGTTTGCCCAATCTATACTTCAATTCACCAAAGGTGGCAGAAACGTATGTCATAGTTAGATTATTTATGAAAAACACACAATCCAATTCATCTGCGCCTTGTCTTTGGCCTCTTGATTCGACCTTGTGCATTACCCGATCAATACGTTCGTGTGCACAAATTGATACATAATTTATCAAAAACGCGGACCCTTTACGACTCAACGCAGACTTAAACTTGATGGATTATCATCGTGTACCATAATAAAGGAATTTCTAAACATGTATCGATATAATCGTTCTAATAATTAAATGTATGGTTCGTTTATTTACACGGAAATTATATTTCTACGGAATTCTAGTGTATTATTCGGGTAAGTGTAATAAATGTGAGCGCTTTATAGAGGTTTCGAGGATCAAAACTTTCTGCAAAACTATCATATATCGATTTCATATGCAATATCATTTTTTTATTTCCTGCTTAACGTGCTGAGGTGAAACAAAAAATCGGGACAAGAAAGAAATGACCGAATTGTGATATGCCGCCGTTTTTGTGGGTAGATTTACATTTTGGCAAATTGAAATAGAGGGGATGGGAGGAGTCATCGAAGCATCGAAGCGTTTACTACTAGTCAAGCGGCTTTGAATGATAATCTCTTGGATTAAGAGCGCAATCAGGCCACAAACAATCTTTTTTAAGCCTACGAGGGTTAAAAATCAAAATTTGAGGCCTGGAAAAATCACGGGGGAACAATGTACAATTGAGGGAATTATACAAGCGTATAGATCGGTTTTTTAAGCGGTTTAAGTTCACTCTAGGTCTCCTGAACAGCCGAACTAAGAAACAGGGGTAACGACATTTACCGAAGACGGGCTCGTAATGATCACTCGCAAAAAAACCGACTTTTGAAAATAAAGAAAAGAAATTTTTATTTTCGGCTTCATGAAAACGTTTGTCAAGCCGTGAATGATTTCAATTCACAAATTATGCGGGTGCAGAGTGTTTAAAACGGAAAAAAACAATTGAATTGCTTGATTTTTAGGTGAAGAAATCGTATCCGACATTAATGGAGGTTTAAAGATATTCCTTTTTTTATAAAATATTCCAGTCATTATTTTCAATGAAATTTAAAAAAATATATGTTCCATAAACTTTACCAAACAACAACAAAATTAGGATTTTCTGAGTTTTCATGGACACTTTTATGTATGAGCAATTGGACTGTACTAACACAGGCAGAAGGGCATTAAAATATTCAAGGAAGCCCGATTTACACAATGATTAAATGTCACCAGAACCACCAAATTCATTTCAACTCAGCTATGTTCAAAAACCAAAACAAATATTCGCGGTGGGAATCGAACATGATTTTTTATAGAAAGAAGGGGTAAGAGGGTTTTCAAAGGTGTTGCGTCGTTACCTCGTTGATAAGGCCATCGTGAAACCGCTGGCGAATACCCACTGCCCACTAACGTTGTATCATCTCAATTTATTTACAAATCGTAGGCGAATTAAGGAACGGCTCTTCCGCCAGAACAGGTATCCAGAAATAAAACCAATTTTAATCATGATCACAGCTAAGGTAAATCGCCCTTATCAGATTTTGGTTCATGAGCTGTTCCGAACATCGGTCCGACGAATTCTCGAAAAATCTAAATAGTTTGAAGGGAACCCGCATCTCATGTCAACTTAGTGGTGCCCTAGATCTTGATGCTCTGAATGATGCTTTATCTTGAAATCCGCTTACCAATTCGCGATGCCTCACAAACGATCTCTTAATCCAAGCGCTTTCCTACCTGCTCACGAATCATCTCCAAGATTTTGGCTGGCTTCAATAGATCCAAAGCGACTGGTCTGTACGGGTTCTTTCCGATTGAAACCCGACTCGTCAATAATTCGAAAGGAGAATGCTTCTTTTTTCAGAATGGAGAGATATCGCTATAACAACTTTGCCGAAACCAGCGAATCGTTCAGCTTCGCCTGCGCAGTTTAAACCTATTACAAACAAATAAGTCTGGTTTAAAGTTTTGTGGAAACAGCTCCTCTCAAAATTGGAGGACACGATGAAAACTCCAGTTTGCTTATAAAGTAAATAGAAGCACAAGACGCAGTTGATGATGACGGTTGTCTCGAGCGGACAAATCACCCCCCAGCGTAAGCAAAGGCTTATCATTAACGATTACGATACGAATATAAAGCGTCTCTCTTATTGCACGCCAATATTGATTGAGCGAATACAATTATTATGAATATCTTCCAACCCTCTCCTTCTGAATCAGTTTTGTACGGGTCTAGCATCAATTCGATTTCGTCATCTTGAATTACAACTCATACGATTATGTAAACATCTGAGCATTGCAAATAAATAAAAGTCAGCAATAATTGAGACAAGCATATAATAAATAAATACTAAGAATTACCAACGCGTGCTTGGATTTGTCCGCATTAAACTCGACGCAACCAAAATTGTAAACATTATTATCATTAACAGAATCTTCTTACCTCCTCTGCACAAGAAATGGAAAAGGATTATGAGGCGATTCTTTTGATATAATAGTTCTCCAACAATCGACCGGAAATATCCTCCGCTCCAGGTTTATATCAACTGACCGAATATCGTTCCAGGAAGCCGAGACTGTCAGTTGAAACCGAGTGTGTGTCGCCATGTATTGGTTGGTAACTCGCATACACGTCACTTACTCAACGGTTTTTGTATCTGAATTTGCACGCAACCCCATGAATAAGGCGACTTAAATGGGCGAGTTACCTTTACTAAAGAAGAAAGATTGGTAGGAGGTACACGCATTGTGTAAGTAAAGTCACGAAAGAGTTCGAACACTGTACCATGGAAAGATATAAAGGCAAGATGGCCGCCTCTTATCTTGTCATGTTGTGCATTACAAAACTGACTTTTCATCTGGACGAAAAAATGAGTATGTCGTTGAAACAACGATTTGCTAAAACACCAAGCATAATACTATTCTACTAACACAATACATGTATTATAATTTATAAATGGAACGAATAATATTAATAAAATAACTGAAAATTAAATGTAAAGCTTGTGGGATTTATAAACAGGATTTTTAGATGTTTTACTAAGGATGCAACACAAAAACACAAAGAACGTGCAAATTTAAGATTAAAAGGAAGATAAAATGTCGTAATAACATTCAGACAAGACAGTGTTTTCCGAAAAAAGATATCGATTTCATCATTTAAGACAACCAACTGTTGAAAATAACGCCGATGAATTTAGTTTTTTTCTATCTGGAAGCGAAATCATGGACAGTCGACGACGTTGTAGAACTGTTGACACCTTCTAGGCGTCTGTTAAACGACGCCTGATTTGTATCAAAAAACGCGCGACTTCCGCGTGCTTCGACCGGTCGATAATTTCAAAACGCATACGACGACATTCTGCTCGCAGCACTTACATGTGTCACAAACAATTGCTTGCAATGAAACAAGCCTCCCTGCCTGTGGATCTCACGTGAGATGTGAAACAAATCTATGGACATCAAACATGAATTCTAATAGTGTTTTTAGTATGAAAAAGTGATTTCTTCTATTTTTGCATAATGAATTCGAATGGTCTTTTTACCCGTTAAAAATGCATCTATATCTTAGTTTATTGATTTCAATTATTTTATTCAATTTCAATCGGGCGCTGAATATGTTTGTGAATTATTTAAAAAAATATCCAAGTTGAGGGCATCGAGGGGGTTGTTAGCAAATATTGAGAACAAAAAAACAACGAAATAGTTTTCTTTGCCGCATGAGGAAGACGACATTTTCCACGCAGGCCGACACAGTAGAGGCAATAGCAAGTTAATTCTCCGTCGCCGCACAATTGCGTTAGGTTACAAATACACTCGCCATTCTAATGACCGATTTCAAAGCAAAGTCGACGACTTCGAGCAGAAATCGGTCAATAATAAACATTTACTTCCACACAACTTCACTCATAGACAATATCTACACACAAAAATCAGAACCGTCTTAAAATTGCTAATTTCAATGGGATAAAGATTTTTTAACAGAGATTTGTCGCTGATATGTGACTTCTATCGTTCATGGGGTTACATACAAATTCAGTTACAAAATCTTTTCAGTAAATGACGTCTATGTGAGTTACCAACCAATACATGGCGACACACACTCGGTTTCAACTGACAGCCTCGGCTTTCTGAAACGCTATTTGGTCAGTTGATATCAACCTGGAGCGGAGGATATTTCCGGTCGATTGTTGGAGAACTATTATATCCAAACAATCGCCTCATAATCCTTTTCCATTGCTTGCGCAGAAGAGGTAAGAAGATCCTGTTGATGATAATAATTTTGACGATTATGGTTGCGTAAAGTTTAATGCGGACAAATCCAAGCACGCGTTGGTAATTCTTAGTATTTATTTATTATATGCTTGTCTCAATTATTGCTGACTTATATTTATTTGCAATACTAAGATGTGTACTAATTCGTATGAATTGTAATTAAAGATGACGAAATCGAATTGATTCTAGACCCGTACAAAACTGATTCAGAAGGAGAGGGTTGGAAGATATTCATAACAATTGTATTCGCGTAATCAATTTCTCGAGAAATAAAAAAGACTGTTTTTAAATGCATGAAACATGCTGATTGAAAATAAATTGGCAATGTTTAGACGTTTCCAATGGTAGTGTGTAGGTATTGTCTATGAGGGACGAACAACTACTGAAACACACTGCGCTTAATTTGCAATATGGTTTTTATTGAAAACTCACGAGGTCGTAACCTTAACTGCCGTAAATGCTTTAGCAAGAATGACATCAGTTTTCCAGAGAAGGAAGGTGGGCACTGCAGGCACAACTGATTGTTATTTTCCTTTTCCTCCAAAGGAGGGGAAAGATGCCTCTGTTGATGCTTCGGATGATAATATTGTTGTAGATTTCCGTTGGTGATTTCGGATATGCCGCCTTAAAATAGGAAGTAATTCGATCGACCACAACTCTCATGAATAGATGCCTTCAATAAAATATTATATGGTAAAAGTTCAGAAATTATCGAACATTGTTTAAATGAATGTATGAAGGTTACGAAGAACAAAAAAATAAGCAGGAAAATTTATGTTTACCCCTACTACCTTCCAACCGGTTCTCATTCAAATAAATAATTTTGCAAAGACATTCTGGCTTGAGATCAACGCACGTTGCACCAATCCCAGCCTCTTTATGTCAAAAATGCGACAGTCCTGCATTTCATTGTCTTTCTCAACGCCGATAAAACGGGGAACATGTTCTAACACCTGTGTAAGGCTTAACCGATATACACCTTCGGACATAGGTAAACTTCAATGAGGCCGCTATCGACCCAATCTTAATAATGGCGGCGAACCCTGGCCACGCGCAAAGAGACTTGAAGTTTGTGATCACAGGTTTGTTGGAATAATCCTGAAAGCGGGCTGATCCGACGAGCTCACCTGAAACGAAATAAGGCGTAATTTTGCAGATGCTGAGAAGGTGTCAAACGTTCTACAACGTCGTAAACTGTAGTTATTCCGCGAGGCTCCATGCCGGTCAGTGACAGAACTTATAAACCTCCGTTTTTTGGAGACAATATTTCCATTCGCGAACTTCCGGTCTCAGGGAAAGCTCAAAACGTGGATTTGGTAGCCGATCACATCGTGTTGGTAGATACTATTTGCGAAATCAAGTACGTTTGCGTTATTTTTAACAGTGGCTTATCTTGACATTATGGAATTTATATTATTTTTGGTAAACGCAATCGTCTTTTCCTGTTTCTTCAACTTTTCACCTTCTTTTTCTTTATATATTTGCACGACTATTGTGTATTTGTGTTGCATCCTTATTAAAACATCTAAAAATCCTGTTTAGAAATCCCATTCAATTTTCAGTTTTTCTATTAATATTATTCGTTTAACTGATAAATTATAATGCATGTATTGAGTGCGTATATTGGTATTATTACTTGATGTTTTAGAGAAACGGTGTTTTAACGACGTGCTTATTTTGTCGTCCATATGAAATTTCAGTTTGATTAATTTTGTAATCAGATGTCGGCGGCGCAGTAAGCAACCTTCTGTTTCATTCATTTCGGTAGCTTATTTAACAAATGTCGATGTCTTTTATGTAATTTCTTTTAAAATTGAGTATTCATGAGGGATTTAATTCGGCGTTAACAGCATTTTACAATTTTTATTTGCGTAAATCTCTCTTTCTCTTCTGAATTTGTTTGCGTATCAGTGACGTTTTTTTGTTTTACATCAGGCAATTGTGATCAGTATCTGCGACGGTATTTGTCGATGAGTGTTTTTATTTTATTCAGACAACCCGATTTTGTGCTCTCAGATTGATTGAGTCCTTTGGCTAGACGAAGTCTATATTCTAAGGGGCGGCTTATCGTGAATCGTAGCCGCCCACGCATTGTGGTCGGAGGACATGTCAGAACATATTGTGTTCAAGTTCTGTTTTCAACGACGCATCCCGTGAACCTTATGTACCGGCTCAGAACGTTCCGAATCACTGCAGCCGACGACGTTATTTAAGGGTTGACAACATCTCCGCGTATTAACATCGAGGCCTTATTTAGTTGTTGGGACAGTCTGCTTTCGGGATGGACGGCGTGGCTTGAGGTTCGGGGTTGAGTGCGGTGACGGGGGTCGAGTCCAATCATCGACCTTCTTGATTAGCTGAACGACGCATTGCAGAATGCTTTGCCATAGTAAATAATATGCATTGAAGGAATTAGTAATCCTGTAATAAATGTCATAACTGCGTTACAGCTCGGATATCCTGATTGAATTCCCTGAATAGGCCGAGCAGTCTTCCGACTGATGATGATACCGGGATATACATGTGTGTTGTGTGATTATGTAAACCAAATGAATCGCTTTAGTTTGGTTTCGAACTCGTTCTTCACCGTTAGATATCAGACGTTTTAAGGTTTTTCGTATTGATGCAGTCAATAAATTACTCTAGCTTCTTCATTTCACAGAATGATGCCAATTTGAAATTTATGCAACCTATAGAGGCAACATTTGACAGACCTGTGGCCCAATTAGGTTATTGCGGAGTTTGTGGGTTTTGGTATGCTGTAAGTCGGTGTCGTGGCGTTAATTGTTGAATAGTATCAGACGCCATCGTTTTTTGTTGGCGGAATTCTGCGTAACCGCAAGATTACGTAATGTTACCGCTTGACTCGCTATTTTAATGGCCGATCGTCAAAAAGACGACTATGAGCATGAATCCCCGAAAGACCATTACAGTCAGCAATAAGAGAGGCATGTTTATTCGTATCGTACCCGTAAATAATACAACATGTACTGACATGTGTTTTCCTTGGGTTGCCCAATTGCTTTAGCAAGGTGCCTTGCCATTGTCTGGCTACTTTTGGGCTATAGTTTGTTGAGGGTATGCCATTTCGAAGTCAATGCAGCTGCAGTCACGGGGTGAATTCGAATTGACAGGAAATCCATTCTTCAAATTTGCTCATGAACAATCTGCCGCCGTGACAATTTGACTGCGCGATGTGAATGTTTTTATTTAGATTGTGGTTGATAATTTTATTCAATATTACCCTATTATTTATCATTGAAGGCGTAAATCCCCGAACATTTAGTCAACTGTAATCATTCACATCTTAATTAACATGCCCTTAACGGTAGCTGGAAAACAAACCTCACGTAAATGCGTTGGAGGAGGGATTACCGGTTCATGACAACGATGGCGACAACGTCTGTTTTAATGGTATTTCCTGTTAGCGTGCTCTTGTTTTTGTTTATTTCTACACAAAGACTGCTACTACTACATCTAGTTTCGTAAAAGTGACATTGCTATTATTCTAAAATTCGCACTCATCCAGTAGAAGCCAAAAATTAAGCTCACATTCGTCTTCGAAACTGGGCGGCATCGAGCGTGAGCCTGCAAAAGAAACTGACATTACGAGGAATTAACATTATAAGTTAGATTGTAAGCTAGCAGAATTCCCGGGTTTCCTAATGTCCCGGGACACGTTCATCTATGAAAGTTTCTCGGACGATTATCAACGCCTGATGAACCTCCTCATTATTGCACTGGCGTTGGAAGACTTCGTTGTCCAAGAATCAGAATGGCACGTTGGCCAAAGACAAAAGTCGGGAATGAATAATATTGTTTATTATTCAAACAATAGTAAGGGCCCGACCTGGGCCGAAAACGCTGACAAGGCGCGATGCTCAGCGCCCGCTGCAGGAGAGTCCTGTCTGGACACGCGTGGGGCGTCGTGGTAAAAAGTGGGGGCCGGCCAAGGGTCGTCGATGTTGTCTTAATTTATCCACGTAAAGGTCACAGCATGTGGTGTGCGTTTGCCAATTGGGTGCTAGCATAATGAATGTCATGCGGTGGACATAAATAAAACACAATTTAAGGTCACCACAGTTGTGGCAACAATCAAAAAATTCACCCATTGATATCATGCATGTTGAGGGTTGTAGCAATCCAAGAACAAAAATTGTATGTGTTACACTAATCTATAATTTTATTTCTAATTTACAATACATAGGCTGTGCACAATTGATATTGAAATGCCAGAGAATGGACCTTCTTTAACCCAAACTAATAAATTATGCATCTCCGTTTCTTTTTCCCCGAGAGCCCTGAAATCGCCGTTATTTCTAATTGCGGTGCACACCTTGAAAGAGGCACATCCTTGTCTGGACCAATGATGTAATTTTCATCGCCATCTAAAGGCGCGACAATGTCAAACACCTTCCTGACCTAAATTAGACAACAAAAACAGATAAGCGATTCTGATGCTTAAATGGAGTCTCATTAAGTAACAGTATTGTGCAGTTGATTATGATTGCCAAAATGTCAATGATAACAGTTCAAAAAATATTCCGGTGATGTGATTGGAGGGGGGGGGGGTAAGACATATTGCAATTGAAAAACAACAATAGGATTTGTTAAACACATATAAGGTATTTATTATGTTTCATTTTTTTTTAAATTATAAATATACCCTGATTTTATTTTTGTTAATATTGGTTAGCAATACGAAAGGCAGCATTCACACTTGTATGCTTTCCAATTGCAACAACTCTAAACAATCTCCCCCTCTCCAATCACCAAACCCGAGCATCAAGTCAAATGGAATCATATCATCAATCATAATCATTATGAACAAAACGGTTACTTTACGAGACTTCGTTTAACCAACAGAATTCTACAACTCAGCCTCGCTTAAGTGCAGTTAGGAAACAGAATTGAATAACGAAATTTATCGATGAAGAGGTCGGAGAGCAAAATGAGTCCTTTGAGTAAACGTTGTACAGATCCTTACTACGGCTGTTGACTACTTACCCGCTTATCAGTAGCGTGTAAGGAGTCAGGATGTCGTTGTGTACGCTGAGAGGTCTCGACGGCCGGTTTGAGATTTGGGGAGGCTGAGCTGCTTCTGCTGAGGCGTCGTCGATAAACGTTTGAGAGAGCAAAGGCCATCTTTGACTATAATAATAATAATTGTAGCGTCTTTATTGGGATCACGAGAACCAAAACTTTCAGCATAAAACAAGACAGTATAAAAACAAAGTTATGAAAATTGTTTTTTTTCCTGCTTATCAGTGATGTAAATCTAAACAGGATGAGGTAAATCCGGTTGTTCGATATAAAATATTTCCGAGTGTGTCTATGCGCGTGCACGAAATAATGAGTGCGTGAGTGCGCCCATTCGTGCGTGTTTGGGCCTCCGACTTATGTGTTGGACAACCAATAGGAAGTCCATATTTTGCGTCCAATCAAAAATCACCTTGCCGCCAAGTTGATTGCATCAGCACAATTGGGAAATCATTATTTTGTTCTCACCATGCAAAGCGGACAATATTTAGACCAGACATCTCAGAGTTCTTCACACGACCAACACGAGGATGTTGGTCGAACAAATCCCCATTCCGAAATTATTGGTTATTGGCCTCAGATGCCACAACAGCACCCATGGCTGGACTATGAGCATCTAAACGTTGCTTACGCACAACAACCACAACACCTACGATCTCAGCAACAACAGCCAAACCTCTACAAAAACCACCACCATCACCAACCACAACAGCATCAGCAATCCAATCAATCCTGGCGTCATCAGCAGCAGCTGCAATAAGCATTCAATTATGCACAAACGATACCACATTACCAGATAATAATTTCAACATCTCTGGAAATGACATTACCAATAGTAGAGGCAACCCAGCCAGCTCATTCTTACTATCAAACATATCCAAACCTTCACCAAGAAGGACAACAAATATATCCCTAAACAGCTCCGAGAGCTAACACAATGTTGTCACATCAACTTGACCCAGTTCCAGCGCCTATCAATTCAAGACGAAGAAGGTCTCGGCCGACATACTCGTTTGCGCGATAAGATTTATTGATAGACGAATTCGGTCTTAATCAGTTCTTGTTTGCGGAAAGAAGATTGCGCATATCATGCGCGACTAATCTGACCCCTATACAGGTCAGAGTATGGTTTTAGAACCGAAGAGCATGACACACCAATCGTTATACGGGTATCGTCGTCATCTCAACAATTAACATACGACGAGAACCGCGGTAAACAGTATCTATGTTGATTGTTGAGATGACGGCGATACCCGGTTTCGATTGGTGTGTCTGACTCTTCGATTTTGATACCAGACTCTGACCTTTATAGGGGTCAGATTCAGCGCGCATTATATGTGCCTGTTTCTTTCCACCGACAAGAACGGATCAAGACCGAATTCGTATATCAATAAATCTAATTGCCCAAACGAGTATGTCGGTCGAGACCTTCTTCGTCTTGATAGGCGCTGGAACTGAGACAAGTTGATTTGACGACATTTTGTTGGCTCTCGTTGATGTTTCGGGATACATTTGTTGGTGTTTTTGGTGAAAGTAAGGATGTGTCTGATAGTAATAATGGACTGGCTTGGTTCCATCTACTATCGGTATTTTCATTTCCAGAGATGTTGACTGGTTTTGTGGTTCCCTTTTGTGCATAATTAAATGCTTGCTGCAGCTGATGACGCAAGGATTCATTGGGTTGTTGATGCTGTTGTTGTTGGTATTTGCTGTTGTTGTATAGGTTTTGCTGTAGTTGCTGTGTTAGTGTTGTGGTTTTTCTGCGTAAGCAACGTTTAGATGCAAATTGTCCAGCAATGGGTTCTGTTGTGGCATCTGAGGCCAATCACCAATAATTTCGGAATGGGGATTTGTTCGACCAACAGCCTCTTGTTGATAGTGTGAAGAAATCTGAGATGGCTGGTCAAAATATTGTCTGCTTTCCATGGTGAAAATAAAATAATGATTTTCCTTTTGTGCTGATGCAATCAACTTGGCGGCAAGGTGATTTTTGATTGGATGCAAAATATGGACTTCCAATTGGTTGTCCAACACATAAGTCGGCCGTCCTTACACGCGCATATGGGCGCACTCACGCACGCATGATTGCGTTCACGCGCACAGGCACACTCGAAATTGTTTTATATCGAAAAACCGGATGAACCTCGATCTGTGAAGATTAACATTACTCATAGATTTGTCATACGATTCCATTTAATTATTTTGCAACTATCACTAATTATATGTCATTTGTAAGCAGTTATACTTGGTCGGTCTATGTGTTGGTGATGTTGGTTATGGAGGAACCTTTAAAAAATGACAAATAAGGAATTACCGAATTATGAGGGACTAACAACTGCTGAAACACACCGCGCTTAATTTGCAATATAGTTTTTATTGAGAATTATGGCCAGATACAACAATCAATAAATTAACCCCATTGATCTAATACATTTGAACTCACGAGGAAAAAAGTTGTACTGCCGTAAATGCTCTAGCGAAAATGACATCAGTTTTCCAGAGAAGGAAGGTGGGCGCCGCAGGCACAACCGATTGTTATTTTTCTTTTCCTCAAGAGGAGGAGGAAGATGCTGCTGTTGATGCTTCGGATGATAATATTGTTGTTTATTTCCTTTGGTGATTTCTGTTATGCCACCTTTAAAATTGGAAGTAATTTGATCGACAACAACTCTCAGGGATGTGTCTGTGGCTGAATTCAGAAGGCCTTTGTTTGAATAATATTAACCTTATTAAGGTCACGAGGAATAAAAATATAACGATTACTATTAACCACATATATATATTGTGATAGAAGTGTACATGGAACTGGAGACATGCATTAGCAATTACCGCACCGACTCCGTTGCTATAATGAATCTAGTCTGAATAAGTAGTGCATGAACGAATTGATTTGATATTAAAATCTAATTACTATTTACTTTTAATTTTCATTTCCTTTCGGAAACTTATGTAATTTTGCGTATAAGTGTGCATTTTGGACGCGCTAAAATTGATTCAAAACGAGATGGTAGGAAGATATTTATAAAATTGGTATTCACCAAATTCAGGTTGCGAGGACCAACACTGTGAGCATTAGAATTTACAACAAACTCAAATAATTCATGAAATAACGAACATACATGAAGAATACGTTTACATGAATATATGGAATAGCGGTCAAAAGGCACATTGTAGAATTTTAGAATAACCGCCAAAACTCTCGACTTGTGCGATTTTTGAGGAATCACATCCACCACGTCTAATAAACGTCTGTGTCGATGACTATGATGCGATTTTATATAATATTTCTCTCGCTATGTAATCAAAAAATTCTACCGGAAATATCCTCCGCTCTAGGTTGATATCAACCTGCAGAATATTGATTCAGTAAGCCGAGACTGCCAGCTTAAACTGAGTGCGTTTCTCACTGTCTTGCTTGGTCACTCGTAAGTTTTTGTAACTGTATTTGACGACACCTTTTTTATGACGACAAAAGTCACATATAAGCGACAAATTAAAACTGAAAAATCGACATTTCATTGTTCGAATGACAAGGATGCATAATGTCTAAGCAGTCAAATTTCGGAAACCGATGATAGGGAGTTAAAGCACATAGATATTTTCCTACACAGTTAATGACTAATTTACACTTAAGAAGGGTCGTTTGAGAATCTCACATTTCCGCAAATGAGGAGGCTTCCTAATTTGGAACTCAAAATGCAGCAATAACGATTCAAAACATAGGCGTTTGCGAATTTTACATCTCAAAAGACGCTCGGCTTCCGCGTCCTTCGACCGGTCGATAATTTCAAAACTCATACCACGAAATTCTGCTCGCAGAACTTACATCTGGCACAGGCAATTGTTTGCAATGTAACTAGCCTCCCTGCCTTTGGATCTCGCGTGAGACGTAGGTTTTATTACTCGTAAACTTTGAAAAGAGTGATTTCTTCTATTTTTGCATACTGAATTCGAAGGGTCTTTTCCCCGTTTAAAATGCATCTATATCTAAGTTTATTGATTTCATTTTTTTATTCAATTTCAATCGGGCGGTGAATATGCTTGTGAATGATTTAAGATCAGGAAATATCCAAGTTGAGGGCGTCGAGGGGGTTGTTAGCAAACATTAAGAACAAAGAACAACGAAATAGTGTTCTTTGCCGCATGAGGAAGACGACATTTTATACGCAGGCGGACATAGTAAAGGCAATAGCAGATTAATTCTCCATCGCCGCATAATTTCGCGAGGTTACCGATACACTCGCCATTCTAATGACCGATTGCAAAGCAAAGACGACGACTACGAGCAGGATTCTGTAAATAATAAACATTTACTTCCGCACAACTTCCCTCATAGACAATATCTACGCATAACAATCAGAACCGTCTAAACATTGCCGATTTCTTTTCTAATGCCTCGAAAACCATCAATAGTGCGTCCACAATAAAATTAACAAGAATACTAACCAACAAAATTAAAGCTAGCATGGAACATGCCCCTAGCATTGGTTGGTGCGGTAGATAATTTAAAAACGGTAACCACGATATTTAGCCTCACGGTAGGATCTTTTCAGCTGGCGTGAGATGTGGGGAAGCTAAACTGCAGCGATTGCGACAGCAAAAGGGTTATGAGGGCGAATGACATCCCCTATTAAGGAGATATTCAGATACCAGAACGGCGAGTAGCGTGATTTAAGGGAAGTATAGCATACAAGCGTTGCGTTAAGTGTTCGTTCGGCAAACTATTATATAGGAAGTAGCCAGAGATTTCGACGCAAACCTTAATCTGCCGTACTCCGGAGTTTGGGAGACCTGAGATTCTAGAAGCTGACAAGTAGTTTGGTGGGTGGGGTGTGGGGTTCGCGGGTTCCCACTTTAATAGTTTGTCTACCTTGGTCGCAGTGAAACGTTCTCGCGGTTTTTAAACCAGTAGATCACTTGTTTTGGGGTGAGATTAGTCGCGCTTGATATGCGCCTTTTTCTTTCCACGGACAAGACCGGCTCCCGACCGAATTCGTAAATAAATCAACTTGCGCTGCCGAGTATGTCGGTCGGGACGTTCTTCGTCTTGAAATTATAGGGACATACACTTGGACAATTTGATGTGACAACATTCTCGGAGTTGTTTGGGGATACATTTGTTGGCCTTCTTGGTGAAGGTTCGGATATGTTTGATAGTAAAGATGGGGTTGTTTCTGTTATTCGTTTCGTCATAATCAGAGGTGTTGACCGCTTCATCTGGTTAGGTTGTTTAGTTTGTGCATAATTAAATACCTTCAGTGCCTTGGGTTCATTTAGTTTCTCTTATAAGCGGTTTTAGAGATTTTGTTTGAGTGATTGCACGTACACTGTCAATCAAAAAACGCAGTTGTTACTAGTAGATTGCACCAAATGGAAATCATTATTTTTACCAAAAAACTAACACTATTGACAAGACGATGCATGTCAAGCCAACAAGAGCAACGAAATTGCTGGTCTTTTGCCTCGGATTCAAACACAGAACACCCATGTCTGAACAATCAGCATCTTAACGTTGCAGCACGCAACAACCTTTTCAGCGCCATCAGAAAAAACTTCGAGAACCACCAAGACAATAAATCGGCATTCAATTGTGCACAAATGACACCAAACCGCCGATTAGGTCAATAAACAGCTCTTTAATAATAATAATAATAATAATTTTTACGTTTTATTAAGGTCACAAGGACTAGAACATTTAGCATTTTAATGTTTAACAGGAATGGAGGAAATAACAACGAGGTAATGGCGGCCATAGAAGGCCTTGTCCATAACGCGCGCGAGACAGTTTCCGCCACCCGCTAGATTACAAGAGCACGTCACTACGCTCCTCAACTCATAGTACCATTAAAAGTGCCGCAAAAGCCCTTTGCTTATTAGTATTACACGTTTCCGAATATTCTCCGGCGGTCAACAAGCTAGGATCCCCCAAATTCGCCAACAATTTACACAATGTCAATAATTCCCATTATCAGGCAAAAGAGGTCACGTTCTTCATACTTGACAGCACAATTAGATTTTTTTAAATACTGAATTCATTCTTAATCAGTTCTTGTCTGTGCGACTAATCTTACGACTATACAGGTCAGAGTCTGGTTTCAAAATCAAAGAGCCAGACACACCAATCGTAACCGGGTATCGCCGTCATCTCAACAATCAACAACGACGAGAACCGCGGTAAACAGCAACTACAATAACAACAGCACTAATACGACAAACTCCACGACGCCGGAACAACCTAAATTTGACACAGGTCTTTCAAACGATGAGCCCAGAAAGGTATCATACATGTATATATGCATGATTTGATAGCAAGACTCTGACGAATTTAACTATTTTCATTACCTTATTCAGACTTGATGCTCTCCAACGGTTTAACGATAGCCTCATCATCGATGCTTCAACGACGACCCTATCAACTTCCAAAACTCCGTCTGTATGTAATAAAATTGTGTTCGATTCGCACACTTTACAAAAACAGCTGAGTTGACTTGTATTTGGTGATGTTGGTGAGATTTTCACAAGACCCGCGTTGCATTTTGGGGAATTTACTTAACGTAGACGTCACACAGACCAATCTTTCGTGGCTGAAATAAGGTACCACTGAACCACGGAGAAGTCTAGGTTTTTGCTGTGGATAATATTTATTGAACATAAACCTTGTCTATTTGATGCAAATGTCATGTCAATATTGTTAATGAGAACATTTGATGATATAAACCGAAAACAAAAATAGTTAAAAAATAATGCGTTGCATCGAAGAGACTATTTTCGCTGTGAGTAGAATGTCGTGGTTAGAGTTTTGAAATTATCGACCGGTCGAAGCACGCGGAAGTTGCGCGTTTTCAGATGTCAAATGCGCACACGCATCTGAATTGTTGCATTTTCAGGTCCAAATTAGGCAGCCTCCGTGTTTGCGGATAAGTGCGATTCTCAAACAATCAGTTTATGCACTTTGTATAATGACTCCGCTTTAAGTCCTAATCTCGGGATTATTAACCTCACCCAGCGGGTACGTGCACGAATCCACGAACGATTGCCTTAACTACGGTCATTACTGGCCATATGTCTAACCATCATTAAAGTCAGCAATAGGAGAGGCATGTATATTCGTATCGTACCCGTAAATAATAAACATGTACTCACGCGTGTTTTCCTTGGGTTGGCCAATTGCTTAAGCAAGCTGCTTTGTCATTGTCTGGCTACTTGTGGGCTATAGTTTGTTGGGAGCATGCAATTTCGAAGTCAATGCAAATGCAGTCACGGGGTAAATTCGAATTGACAGGAAATCTATTCTTCAAATTTGATCATGAACCATCTGCCGCCGTGACAATTTGACTGCGCGATGTGAATGTTTTTATTTAGATTTTAGTTGATAATTTTATCCAATATTACCCTATTATTTATCATTGAAGGCGTAAATCCCCGAACATTAAGTCAACTGTAATCATTCACATCTTAATTAACATTTCCTTAACGGAAGCTGGAAAACAAACCTCATGTAAATGCGGTGGAGGAGAGATTAGTGGTTCATGACAACGGTTGCGACAACGTCTGTTTATATCGTATTTCTAGTTCGTGTGCTCTTGTTGTTGTTATTTCTACACAAATAATGCTACTACTGCATCTAGTTTCTTAAAGGTTACATTGCTATTTTTCTTAAATTCGCACTCATCCAGTAGAAGCCAAGAATTAAGCTTACATTCGTCTTCGCAACTGGGCGGCATCGAGCGTGAGCCTGCAGAAGAAAAAGAAACTGAGATAACGAAGAGATTTGAAGAAGTAAACATGCCAGACCCTAGCTGTTCCCAGAAGGCTTGTCGGGGATAGAAAGTAATAAGTTCGATTCCAAGCCAGCAGAATTCCTGGGTTTCCTTATGTCCTGCGACACGTTGATCTATGAAAGTTTATCGGACGATTATTAACGCCTGATGAACCTCCTTATTATTGCACTGGCGATTCAAAGAATGCAATCGAGCATTGAGTGCTCTTTAACGAGGATAAAGGCCTCTGAAGGGAGATGGCGATGTTTCGCTAACTGTTTGGCCCAACAGACGTCTCCGCGGTGTTTTTTCTAGACGACATACTGAAAAGGCCGCAAGCAACAACTAGCAACGTCGATGCCTTGAGAGACTTTATCTTCCCCAGTTTTACATATGAGTTGGTTCTGCAAAAAAATGATTGTAACCGCTTTCAATCGGCAAATTCGATAAATGGGCACATATACAGAAAGCATATGGATAAGGTGAATAAAACAAAATCAACACGTTAGAGAGAACATAAAACTGTATAAATTCGACATGGCATTGAAGATATTACAGTAGCATTCTCAAAAGGCAAGACGGTTTAAAATTTGTAAATTAAAAAAAATCTGTTGTCCCGCAGTGCGAGATCCTTAACGAGGATGAAGGCTTCGATGCCCTGAGACCACTCAACCGACCGATGGTTACACGCGAGATTGTTCTTGGACAAATATATTTCTCGGCGTAGAGACAATTGCAACTTCGTAAATTGGCGTCAAGCAAACAGATTAGTGTTCTAATCCATTTTCAAATAAACAAATGAAAACAAAATGACTCAGATATATTCAAAAGATAACGCCGTAAGTTCCTGAATGGCTATTTTCGTATAGCAAAGTACAGTTTAAAGGTTTTTAAATTCTTTTTTTAAGAATATGCGAGATTTTCCGACTCATACGATTGTTGTGTTGCTTTAAAACCCCGTCGATGTCATCAACTGGAATATTTCGTGAAATGAAATCATTCACGTCTTGGCAATGGTAATCAACATGCACAACACGGTTACTTTATGAGACTTCATTTAAGCATTAGAATCGCTGATGTTTTTTTTGTTTTTGTCCAATTTATTCAAACATGGATAATCTCTAATGACGCGATGAACCAGCTTAAAGGTCAGGAAGGTGTTTGACATTGTCGTGCCTTTAGATGGCGATGAAAAGTACATCAGTGGTCCAGACAAGGATGTGTCTCTTTCAAGGTTGGCACTTCAGTCACAATCGAGAGTAATTTTTCGTTTCCTCTAGAGGAGAGGGAAGATGCTGCTTTTGATGCCTCGAATGAAAATATTGTTGATGATTCCCGTTGGAGTTCCTTTACAATTTGAAGCAATTTGATCAACAACAACTCTTCGTTGATATGTCGTGATTCAAAGTTGGTCGATACTTAAAACCACTAAACCTTTTTATGACATACGCGTCTAAAAAGGATAATGAAAGAGAACCCAAACCAAAGTATAATCAAGATTGTTTTCTTGATTTAATAATACAAAGGCATAACGTTAAGTCGGCGATCGAGCGTTCGTGGGCGGAAATCGGTTCGTGTGTCTTAAAACAAAAGGGGGCTTTAAGGTCACTACAGGGCTCCCCCCTTAGACTCTTCGTCGACAGGGGAAGAGATACAATAAGGATGGCTGGTGGGGACGCAAGTTAACAGACGGTAAATTAACGGGCAATATTTTTTAGACGCAGGGGTGTGCGGCTGACGCGACCGCTTCGTGTACGGGTGGTCGTCAATGCGTCAGGCGGCTCTTGACTGATTCGGGCACGGGCATGAGAAGATGGCACAATAGATTTTCCTGGGGAAATCGCGTCGTTCGGTTGGCCAGTCAGTTCGGGCGATTGCGAAT
>JAPUBX010002703.1:0-25948 GCA_028672205.1 Proteocephalus fallax
TTCCAGAAGCATTGAAGGGCCATTCTCGTCCGTTGAACCCGTGCTAGATAGAAGGGATCCCTTAACGTGAGTTTTAGACGTCTTCTATCCGTGGTCTGACATGTGGCAAGCAAAGAAGAAGAAGAGGTTGATGGAGTGAAAATACGGTATCTTAACTCGGATTATCAAAGGGTATGACAAGTGGGGATAATTAGTTGTCAGTATGGGAATCAGCGTTGTAACTGGGTTCACGTGGTGCGGGAATAGTTGGGTGAAGTGCATATTCGGCTTCTGGTTGAAGATCTGCAACACGAGCACTGTGTGTTGACGCCAGGCGTGGGTTACGGGCGGAAGTTAATGGGAAAACCCGCGTCTGTCCTGAAAGGTAAAGTATCACAGTAAAACAATGGGTGTTACATTACCCCCCTCCAGATGGGGCACTGTTCTCAGTGCTCGTGGTATGGACGATCTCCCCATGATCGACCGGGGGATGGTCGGATTCAGGTAGCATTGGTATCCACTGTAGCTAGTAGTCCTCTGAAAGGAGTTAACTTATTGTGGTGGACCGTCACAAGGGGGGCATGGGGATGTTCAGATGCACGGATGACGTAAAGGTTGGGTTGCAAGACCCGTTCGATGTTGTAGGGTTCTGCACTCCAGGGGGTTGGAACTTCTTAGGCACGCCGGGTGGGGGCACAGGTCGGTGTCGGCGTACTAAATCACCGATTTGATAGGTCATAGGCCGACAGTTGCGATCATAGAGTGTTTTCTGGCGATCGTAGGCCCTTTCGAGGTGTACACGTGCCAGGTTGTGGGTGTTACGGAGGTCTTCCTGTTGTTTAAGGATGGCGTCTGGTGGCTTAAATGAGGGCGGGCGGGAGCCGTGTTTACGTGATCTGTGAACTTCTTGGCGATCGAGCTAGCTAAAATGTTTCCGTGCCCACCGTGTTTTTGGGCTCCCTTATCGCTTGCAAAAACTCTTTCTTATCCTCCACAGAGAGTCTTGTTAGCTGGCAATGCGAAAAAGTCTAAAACAAGAATTTCTCACAGCGGAAAGGCCTTGATAACGATACCTTTTCGTAGTATAATTTATAAGGAATAGTCTCCGCAAATGTCGAACCGGTCCCCGACACAACCCAAACCAATTATGCCACTTATATCGACGGATCTAAAGTGTGTCAACTGTGGTGAAGCCTAGGGTAACGGATGCATTCTCATCTTTAACGGCGTCAACGTACAATCGTCATGTAAACAAAGAACAGCTGCAGCATTACTGAGCGCGAATTCTTTTAGTAAATTCGGGGGTTCACATAGCTGGAACTCCTCCCGTCAACGGGCAGGATGCGATTGCGTTCAATACAGGATGCAGAAGTTTCTTGTTGGCTAAGGAAACCGTCGCAATCATCTTAAGGGATGGTTTGAAGGTCCGTCCAGATTATCACCAGGATGTCCGCGCCGAATATCACCATCGTCTTGTCTGCGAAGAAACGCTTCCGGTTGGTCCTTTACAAATGCAAAAACACCGTCGAGATGCCTATAAAAATATAAAAGTCAATACCTAAGTAAAAAATGGATACATACGGAAGAATTCCAATCCCCGTGTGTTTGGTATCCTTTTATAACTAAACTCGAACCTCTAGCTCCACAAAGGCTTCTGATAATTTTACGTTGCAATCTATCTTACAGATTGAGAGTTGTGACACAGCAATCCACCAAAAACAGACGTTCGCCTAATCCGTAACTAGCTGCTTTATCGTGAAAAGAAAATCGTATTCACCAGTCTCGTCAAGTCACAGTTGGTTTAACGGTATTGTTATTCTTCTCTCGTCCAGCTACACAGAAGCACCGCCTTCTTTACGTCAGCATTGTAAATAAAAGAAGCCTAAAGCTCTTATTTTCCCCACGAAGTTTATAAAGACATTTTATAGAAACATTAAACCAAATTTAATTCGTGGAAACGATAATAAACAAGGAAAGAATATACATGAAGGGTCGTGTAGCTAAAATTCTATTAAGGCCACCTGATGCAATGCACAAGGTTCGCGATACGTTAGGTAAAAACGATAAAATTGTGAAAACGTTGAAACGAATAACCATACCATGAATGGGAGCCTTGATACTCATTACATACATCAAACCGTGAGGCAGGACAGAAAAGACGTTTTAACCGCGGTTGAAAATTCCCGGACTAATTTCCCATGTTCCTCCGACACGTGCAAAGGCAATTCTTGTCGTACCTTGTTATAGGAAAATTAAGGGTAAGCAATCCCTACCTATTACAGACATTAATTTTGTGGTCATCGTTAACTACTGTAACACCCCTTGTTTAACCGTGTGACTTTACCTTACAGGAGAGGCGCGGGGTTTTCCAAGGACTTCCGTTTTCAACTCACGCCAGGCGCAACCACATAGCGTGCGAATCGCAGACCTTCGCCAAGAAGCCGTTCCTGCTAACGATTCACCTATATCTGCACCTCGTGAACCTGATCCCCATATTATCGAATAACTATCTACAGCTGTTATATACTCCATAATACTATAGTCCCAATACTATATATTCTACGTATTAACCTCTTCTCACTTCACTTGTCTGATACATGTCAATCCAGAGAAGCAGGTCACATAATACTCGTTCTAAAGAGCCCTTTTCATCTAGCCGCAGCTCTTCCAATCAAAAGGACTCTTCATTGGTGTCAGAAGTACCGAACCACGTGTCCAACGTACCACACTACTTCTACACTCCGCAACAACGAAATATAAAATGGAAATATCTCCGCATCCTATTGGTCAATTTCATGCATCACCATATATTAAAATTTCGCGTTTAAGTCTATAATATTAAAACAATTTTACGTGTCAAATATTGCGTATTTTTATTAGTTAATATATAAGTGTCGTTTTTTCTAAATATGTATATAAGGAGTTATTTTGTTTTAAACAACACAATTCACCAGATCAGAAAACGCATTCGCAAATTCCTGTCTTATCGATAAATTAATTCGTAATTTCGCACAATCTTTAACCTCATCACGACTCCTAATACAACATAAGCGTTAATTTCTTGTTGGTTGTATAACCAACGGTTAAATCAGGCAAAAGGAACATTCTTAGTCCGCTTTCTTTTAGATTTGTAAAGGTTCGGCTTATTCTTGATGCGTTATTACAATTATAAACCACCAGCAATTGAGATAGCTGTAAACGCTGCGACACATGCCACAAAATATGAATCATAGTTTAGGAATTTTTGTGTTATCTTCACCTGAAAAAGCAAAGAAAAAGCGTATCCATTGCCGGATGCACACTACACGACGAGCGCATCTTCGAAACCTGTCTGGCGCCCTTATTCGAAAGAAAAGCATTTTAAGGTCCCAACTCTTGGCGAAAATGAACGAGTCAATTTAAAAACAAACTATCGAAACCTATAAATATTCCCGTTTATTTGGTTCGAAAACGATGGTAAGGGTAAATGTCTTCTAATATGGGGGAAGTCGTCTACTCTAAATCTCAAGTGGATCGGCAACGTTCTACGCTGGTCGAACACTGATCTTTTAAATCCACACAGAAGTACAGGATAAGTTTCTATTATGTATAATTAGAGAGAAAACCAGCACTGTGGAAAGACTCACCGTTTTTCTATGGCATGCATTGTAATCACCGACAAGTCCTTGACGTAAAATTCATTTGATTATATGACGTGGTACTTTCAGAGTCATCCGTTTAAAATCAAAAGCAAAAAAACGCAACTGCTGCAGGACTAAGTCGTCTATTTCAATGGCTTTATCGACCGTTCCCAACTGGACTCACATTTGCTAGCTATTGTTGATGTTCGTCAGTGTATCCTTTTATGGATTCACTCGCAAAAGCTGAGAAGAGTATATTATGCAATCATAGCTTGCAAGATTAATAGAAATAAGCGCTTTTATAGCAATCTTTAAATTGACCTTAACAGACCTGCATTAATCCCGAATACCATCACCGGAGACCACCTGCAAGCGACAACATCGAGGTCAACACCAGGTAATCTCGGACGGTTGTCGTTCGCTCGGCAACACGTTGTGTGATTATAAAGGAGCATCCACAGACACGCGTCTATTTCGCCTGAGTGCTTTCTTAATCAAACGGTCGTCATTCAAACTTATTTGTGCAATCCAGTGTCGAAATAGAGCAGAAAATTCAACATTCTTTTCCACCCATCTCGCATCGGGCTTTTTGTCGATATAGACACCTGATTTGCATACGTTGTGACCAGTGGATTTGATGTTTCCATTTAACACGTCCGCGAGTTTACGTAAAGATTTTCCACGATGACAGCATCAATATATTGGGTGAAATTAATATGGTACTCAAATTGTTTTAGTGAAAAAATAGTAAATCGCAAAGTAGTTTTGGACTCATTAACCTCGTCGTTTAGAATCACATAATGTTTTACGCAAAGTATGCGTCGAATTCGCATATTAATAAACCAAAATGTGCTAGCTAATGTTTTCATTTAATTTGTAGCGCGCCGGATAAATCTGATCGGAATTTTTAGCGGGAAAAGGACGCCTTGGGATTGGTTAGCAAATGTAAAAGGGTGTGCGTGCCTCGCCTGAATATATTGTTTAAGAATTTGACATTAATGGGCCGTTGTTCGTATGGGTTGGCCTACGAATAATGCGATATATAATGAGGCCACGGACGCTATAATCGATTGTGTTCTGTGGAATCCCGGGGTCTGACTGTCACTTCAAATTCTCAATGCTAGTTCCCAAATCCCGTAGCTCAGTTTGCAAACGCAGATATCCAAGCAGTCCTATGTAATCTCGGGTGTTCTCCTAATGCTTCTGATTCCGGTTGGTTCTCGGGAGGATTCGGGGGGTTAACAATTACACGTATCACGGAGAAATCAATTTTTATTTCAACAAATGTGTTCCAATACCAAAGCGTGAGCATCGTTCTAGCATTGTGCAAACGAAAAATAATTTTCGTGGATCTTTTTTTATAGAGGCGAGTTTTGAATCACCAATAATTAACTAGACGCACCTCCCACCGCCTAAGCGATTTCTTGCCAAAATGAATAAATTAACCTCAGAGGTGCCCTGTGCAGCTTCGTTTGAATGGCTCATTGGCATCTCCACTGTGTCCAATGTAAATGTTGCAGATGCTTATTTAGACCTCGACTTTCTGAAACTTGATGGTCGCGTCTATCTCCTATAGGAAGATAAACAAACTCGGTGAATGAGAAAATATTTAGAAGAATTTTGTCACAGGATGCGTCATAACCCGGCTGTGTCGATGGATACGCCTAGCCTCTACATAGTTAAGTGTATCCCACAAAGCTGCAGGGATCCCTGATTTCGCCCAGTGCGACGGGGTTTTACTTTGCGGGTTCACCATGAGATCTATTTTTTTACTGTTTTACCAGGTTGTCCTTATTCCTTGGTGTCCAACTTATCCACATCGACGATCTGCCCGAGTTGAAACGAGGGAACGCTTGTTCGCGAAACACTGTCAGTTGTGTCCACGCTGTCGATGAAGCGACCAGTTGACTTAAACACGCATGCGTACACCAATGGTAGTTGATAGTTTTTTAATCGCCAAGCGACATGATCGAAGCTGTCCACTCGGCGTACTTTAACAGTCGCAACCTCCAGAGAAACAAAAAGATGAAAAAAAGAAATTATAATATCTGATTTGCAACTCTCAGCCTCTATCTCCTCCTACTCTACCAACCGCAGCAGCCGCCACCATCACAATCACCCCAAACGTGTGGTTGCGCCGACGATAAATCCAGCAGAAGCAACAGCAGCAGTAAAAGTAGTAATCCAGAGAGGCAACTGACTGCAGAAGACGGGGCTCTTCGGCATTTGACAGAGAGGGTTGTCGGTGAGTTGGACAAAGTGTAGTCGTGGTGGGGGAGGGCGTTGGAGCCAGGAAAGGAGGTAGCTGAGTATTGGGGACAAATGAGATTACGTTGATACACGCGCTTGCGTCGCCACATTCCACGCGTCACATTATCTGTACACGCACGCTCGGCGGCAGAAAGACATTGGCTGGGTGTAGAGAGACAACGAGGTCTCCCGGGGGTGTCTAGTCGACTAGTGGCGATGGTGGCTGGGGTTGCGAGGCGTTGTTGCTTTTCATGGTGGAGACGGCAGCTGCTACGAAGACGGGTGGTGTAGAGGATGGGGTAAAGAGGGGACTCGAAGAGGAACCACCTCCTCCTCCTCCTCCTCCGCCCCTCTGTGTCGGCCGATACTTCCTACGCCGAGCTGCCATCGCTCCTCGGCCTGCGGGGGACACGGGAAATTCCGGTGGACGCGGCGACAACACGCCTGCATTGTTACTACTCGCCAGGGAACAGCGTCGAAGTCGTCCGGTGGCCTCGTCGAGATTCTCGTCCAAATTTGTCGTCACCTTATCGCCTTCCACCCCAACGACAACGGCTGCAGAGGGGAAAAAGATGCGCGCGCAGCGCAGGTTGTGTGCGGGCGGCCTCTTTGTCGACGACTGCGACGATGACCTTGACCGGGGGTGCGGAAGTCCTGCGGCGGTGGTTGGCGCTGGCGGAGAGTCCACGTCGCTTGACTGGTAGTGCTGATTGTGATTGCACCAGGAGCAGTAGGGCGACTCGGGTTTGGCGATAAATGCGGGCGTAGCGTAATTGCTGTTGTTACTGCCGCCGCTACAGCAAATGCTTCCACCGTGAAGGCCCAAGCAGAGGACGTCGTTGATCCTCGTGTGGCTGACGGAGCGCCGAAAACTCCCGCCATTACTGGCGTACCTTCGCAGACTCCCTACCCCACTGAAGGGTACCGAGGCGGAGTTGCTGTTGTTTTTATTGTTTGTATTTATATTGTTGTTGGTCCAGTGGGCGGGGGAATCGCATCTTCGTCGGCGAACTGAGTTGGAAACAGAGTTGTTGTTATTGTTGTTTGACTGAGGAGGCGTGGATATTCGACTGAGGCCGTTGCAACGAGAAGCGGGTCGAGGGAATCGCGAAACGGCTGGATCCGCGAGGGAGGAGGAGAAAGACGTTGGCTGCTGCTGTTGCTGAGGAACACGAAGCTGTTGTTTGAGAGGCTGTGAAATTGACTTGGGTGTCAGCGGAGGCTCCGTACTGCCGTTCAGGGGATCCTCGGACACTCCGCCGCCTCCACCCAAGTCGTCGCCAACGAAGGATGGAATGTCCTGAGAGGATAGACCCAAGCCGGCCATCTGGGTCATCGAGCCGCTGTTAAGTCGACACAGCCGCGACGGGTACTTGGAGTTATTCTGAGCGATGCTCAAGGCCATAGCATGTGTTGCTCCCGCCACCGACTCGACGCTGACATCGGCTGCACTCCTGTCCACACCGAGGGGGTCACACGGGGTCACGCCCAGGAGACAGGAGGGAATCCTGCGCTGATTGGTGGCGGCGGAGCGGTAGCGCGAGGAAGGCGGTCCCGAGAGTGGCAGTGAGGTCGCTCGCGGGAAGTCGTCGACCTGGCGGTGGTGGTTGTTGGTGTGTCGCACCTCCCCGCCTGCGTGGTGGTCCCGACTCTTGCGCATCGCCAAGGGGGGTATTGCACCCCCACCTCCTCCTCCTCCCCACCCTCCAGCCACCACCTCCGACATGGATAGCTTCGGTTTCTGCGATCGCTGTCTTCCAATCGAGGTCACCATGTTGTGCTTGTGGACGGCGGAGCTTCGACTCGTCACCATGGAGGGACGCGTGTCGCCGTGTTTGGTGGTGTTGTAGTTGGCGCGCGTGTTACTGCTGGGTTGACGCGCCCGCGATGGTGAAGTGGGCGCATTGGAGCCTCCGCCCGCATTCTTCTGCTGTTTCTGCTGCTGTGCGTACAAAAGTGCCGTCCCACCCTCGCCAATGCCCGACTCGGCGTAGGGGTCGGAGGTGCGGGTTGCCAGGCGGCCCCTGGTCCAGCAGAGCGGGTCGTTGGCGGTGGCTGTCACCGCCATCGTACCGCCACCGTCGTAGTTGCCGCCAACGTGGGTCGTCACAGCGGCGGCTAGGGCGCCTCCGGCCGTCTCGACGTAGCTCGCAGCGCCGGTGTTTGGCGCCAGGCCGCTGTCAACCTGCTGCGTCTGCTGCTGTTGCAGTTTGTAGGCTCGCTGCTGGGCCGAGTTCTTCAGCTGCTGGGCGGCATCCTTGTTGTTGGTGGTGGAAGATGAGCAGCCGACTTTCTGGGTTTCGGCGTTCTCGGGCGTTTCCCAATCGAAGGGGTCGGAGTCGCGGATGTCGCGGCGCAGCATGGCCTGCTGGATGAGTGAGCGGAACATGGCGTTGTCGGGCCGATCGGGGTACGCGCAGGTCTCGATGTGGTCCAGGAAGCCGCGGTACTCGCTAGGTAGGCATCGGGCAAGATTAAGGTTGTTGTAGCTCTGTTTGATGTTTCCGATCTAGAAATAGAGAGAGAAACGTTATAAATCACACACGCACACACTTGTAGCAGCTAGATCACTATTAAACGGGAAGTGTCTGTAACGAATTGTGAAAGTGGACGAACGTGTCCACTTCTACAACAAGTAAAAAAGGCCTCGATGCTCAGACGACAAGCGACGCTAACGGGGAAAAACGGTTGCCAGGGACAACGGATGTCAGCAACCCCCGCGAGGCAGAGGTGGCGTTGAGCCGACGAAGTGGAGATTATTGGCTGTTGGAAAGATGTTAACTCCCTCTTCTATCGAAACTTTGTGAATAAAAGCAACCGCTAAGTTTGATTTAAAGGAGTATTTGGCGGGAGGAATTCGAAAACAAACCCAAATGAAAACCTCCATCCCCAACACGAGAGGAGGGCTTCTCAACCAATAGGAATTTGGCTTCGGCTGCTCGCTTGCCACATTCTATTGTCTCGTTGCAAAAAAACACCAAAAGAACAATCCATTGCAGCACACAGGAAGCGTGCGCGGATATGCGGCAATCTGTTATAGTTGGTAGGACTAAAATGCTGTCATGACAACACAGTTCCCATCACACGAGGTCCTCTAAACGGCGCAGATTTGCCAAGGTCACAGCGGCAATCAATAATGACCGGCCTCGACGACGGCAATAAACAGCGGTAAAACCTCCGAAATACAAACATCCACCTAATCCATGACCTCGCATTAGGGGCAGCGTTTAAAATGATGACTCCGCCAAACCTTCTATCACGCCGTAGACTGCTGCAGTGGTTCGGTCATGTTCTATTCCGATACAGAGACAGGTTCGTTGCAGACAGATATGGATCACGAGCTCTTCTGACCTCACCTTTGATAGGCTCGCGTGGAGAAGCTAGTCGCCGCCCGAAAGAAGAAGCGCTCGTTGTGTTCATTTCATTAGAGTTGCTTCTTTCGTAGATAATTCCCAAGAAATTCTCAGGCAAGCAGGTTTCGTACAAGGCACGCGAAAATCCTGCTAAACCACCTCTGTGGTAAACCGCGTGTCTAAGACTCACTGCCGAACAAAATTGAAGTTTTTTTTAATATTTATGTTGATTGGTACTTGTAACAACCACACACATACAATCTGAAATTTCGAAATACCATTAAAAATGTGGTCAACGGTTGCCAGACCTTGGTATTCACACAAATGCTACTCTTCCAATCACACAAACATCGACGTGAATCATCAGCTAGCCAAAGCGAGTAAAAGTCATCAGCTGATAAGGTAGTCGCGCGGACAAAAAATTGATATGAAACAGCTGATTGGTGGCGCACTTAACTGAGCCCAACTCACTTGTTCCTTGTCCTTGAGTCGTCTCCAGGGCAGCTGTCCGGTGACGAATTCGACCAGCATATTGAACATGGACCAGAGGTCATCGTGTCGACCGAGTTCGCGATTCGCGTGGGCGTTGCGCGAGGCATAGCGCACGGTTCCCCGGAATCCGGCCACGGGTCGCGCAGGCCGCACTTCGCCTTCCGAGTTGGTGTACTGGCGGGCCAGACCGAAGTCCAGGAGGTAGAGGGTGTGGAGTTGGGAGGGCAGGCGGCCCATGGCGAAGTTGGAGGGCTTGATGTCGCGATGCAGGAAGCCCGATTCGTGGACCGACTCGATGGCGTCCAGCATCTGGGTGGAGAGTCTGACCACAGTGCTCACCGAGAAAACGGCTTGTGGCATGCTGCGACGCAGTTCAGCAAGGTTTCGACCCTAATTATAAGCAAAATAGCCACTAAACAAATATCTGACGGTTAATTGGTTTCAACAGACAGGTGGTGGCGTTGGAGACGAAAGCTGTAGCAAATACCGACGAAATTTCACGAACGCGTCCCTAATCTGGGTGCTTATCCTCTCTTTAGAAATGAATTAAAGCAATTTCTAGAGTGGCAGTGTAGTGACACGCCGCATTTAGGATCTGACGGGGTGGTGCGTGCACGCAAAACGGGAATTGTGAGGTTTAAAAATAAAGTGCTGCTGGTTGGAAAAGAAACTTAAAGAAACAGTTTTTCGCCAAAAGATGACTTTATCGATTTAGTCTGCCAATGTTCCATTGGGGAAACGAAATAGATTCCATGGATACCCAAAATAGAAACGCGTCTTTCAATTAATCAAACAACCGGGTCATATTAATAATAATTCAATATTGTAAATGCGTGTACTGATTATTATTCCTCGTGGGGCAACCAATTACGAAACGAGAGGTTGACCCAGTCTTAAATATGATTGGCTAACAGATATTTAAAAAATACAAATGACGAAATCGAAGTTTCAACACAGATCAAAGAAGTGGGCGCCCGTGCTTCATTGTGTAGCACAACTTGGGTACAAAGCAAGACCATTGGTAAGGTGGACGAGTCAATCTGAAAGGGTTCTACCATAGACTTCAGTGCAACACCTTGTGCCACAGTGCCCTGGGAATTCGACAACAAAGCCCAAGATGCTGTCGATTAGTTTCCAAAAGTGAAAGGCTGCTTTTCGCCTCCAGCCGACAGTGGCGTGGGTGTTATTAACGAAAACTATAAATTTTATGCCAAAGTTCGAAGGGCCAGTTTCTTTGGCAGTTCTCAAACAGCATGTCTTGATAACGACAACACCTCGGTCAATCAAGCCCGTCTATTTATTCACCAGTCTGGCCTCGCACCGCGCATGCATGCCGTGAGACAAAAACACAGACAGCCACAGCTCAAGCACAGTTCGTAGTTCTCAAGTGGCAGAGCTGTTTTTATTTTATTGATTTGTCGCAAAACGCCTTGTCAGTTAATGGAGTCTTGTTTTCATTAATGGACACATCATTTATCGATTCTGCCGTTACCCATCGCCGTCAATTGTGACTTTTAGTTTTAAACACGTGGATTAAAATAATTCCGAACGCGAGCATTGGCAATACGTCAACTCACCAGAACCACGATTTGATTGTGCGACTAAGTGTTTAAGTAGTCAACTAAACATTACAATAAAGGACTAAAGGTTTCTGTGTGATTGAGTATGAGCCAGCATTGACGATTTTGTCAATAAAGTGGGTCGTATGCGGCTAGTAGGAGTAGAGGAGAAGGCTAGGTCTGTATGTAGGTATGTTGGGGTGCGGGTTGAGACGGTGAGCGGAGCTGAGGGTCCCATAGGCGGGTGATTTATCATGTCGTGTCCACCATCACCACTAAGACTGGAACGTCACGTTCGGTCTATTATATCGCGACAAAACAACCACACGAAAACGGGTTGAAAACCCACGCACCCTTGAGCAAGGAGAGACAGAGGCTGGTTGGCGCAGAGTGTGGGGTTAGACCGTGAGCGGTACTTACCCGGTGCCTTCCATCCACCTACCCACCCACGCAACACCTCCGAAACCTCCGACACCACCCGACCCTTGACCAAGGACATCACTGAAGTAAAAAATCGTGTGTCAGAGTTGAAAATAAACTATAAATTGCGAGTGAAGGGTTGGCTATCGGCATGGATATGGACTTTCATGGTCGTTATTGCATGTTCCGAGGCCACGAAAGGTCAATTCAATCGATCTGGAGTTTAATTTCACGATTTTCTGGCCGGACATCTTCTGGCATGCGCCTGTATTCCAGCGATTTGGGGCCTGTCGGGTTCCAGAAACCCGCGACATCAACAACATGAAATAATCGTATTCTTTATAATGAGAGATTTTAATGTTTCTGTAAAATCTAAACAAATACTATTGAAAATTTTTGTTTCTATAGATTCTTTATATTTGACTATGAAGCACGACAACAATTAGGATCAGACTGCCTTCGAATATATTCTCATCTGTCCGGCTGAATATATTAAAAAGCGGCATTATCTACAAATTTAATATAACAATAACGGGACTCCTTGGATACAGGTTGATACAGTTAAATATTAGAAGAAGGAGTAACCGAGTTAACCTGTTTATTGCTTACAAAATGCATGGCTACCTATTATACGTCTACACCCATAGCCATGTGGAGAAGTGCATGTCTTCGAGGAGCTCATTTTTACTCTACTATCAATTGAATCAAGAATGAACGTCAAAATAGAAAGACAACAACCGAAAGACGTGGTATCAGTAAATTGGCTCTGTTATAACTCCTGCGCTATTGATTTTATCGGGCTGTTTAAAGGATACAGTTATTCCGAATCGATCCGTTTAATTTTTGTAATACAAACTACTTTTACTTGCCTTTGTTTTAGTCATGAAGGGAGAATTCCGTTTCAGCCGAAATTCACCCAATCAGGGAGAGGGCTCATTTTGAAAGAATTGGTAGAAATTCGACACTAGTAACGTTGTGTTAGATGGTCCGTGATGTTGTATCAACCTTGTAATGCGCGCGATTTAAAACGCGCGTGCACAGACAAGCGTCCCAATTCGAGTGTTTTGTGTGGGCATCAATATTGATTGATTGGTAAAATGTGCCAGTCGCCAATTCACCACACCTGATTTTTATGTTTGTTTGACACTGCAAGGTGTTTTTAACTTATCCGCCAAAATATGTTGCCGGCAAGATGAGAGTAGTAAATTGGTCTCCCGACAGCGACCAAGCGGCGTGCGTGACTATTGGAGATTTCATTTCTTGCTCGCCTAAATCTGCTAGCCCAATAAACTCAACTTGAGCCTCCAGCCATAAACTCCAAAGTCAATTATTTAAAACAAAATCATTTAATCAAACGCATTTGCGAATTTCAGTTGCCACATACCCATGGTCACCTTGGACTTAAGTGCGCCTACAAACTAATTGAGATGACAAGCCGGCCTCAAGTATGGCGTCGCGAATGTCATTGCAACCAGATTCCCGGGAATGCGGGCACATCAACAAAACCAGTCCCCCATTCTATGTACTATAAGCCGCATCAACATCATCTGTATTTGTTACTAATTTTAAAGTCGAATATTGTGTCACCGCGAGGAGACAATTTAAGTGACGTATTAATACTTGTAACGAACAAAGGCTTTAGGCCATACTTAATACATATATAAACGATTAGGATGTCGTCTTCAAGTTCCTATTACTACTTCCACAACTAAAACGAAATCAATCACAAAAACGATTTTCCGCCGAGATGGTTCACCGTCTCAATAAAAAAGAAATTTACCTCAATTACAATTACCTGGATATTTCTGTTTGCTTGTAAATATTCAATAAGCATGCAGTTATTCATCGAATTTCAATCGTCACATTCCCACCGACCACACGCAGTCATATTAAATTATGTTTATCAAATGCTCCTTCGTGTTTTCCTATTTTGTGGACATATTCCTTTTCACACACAGGCCGTTGTGACAGCCTTATTAGTTAGAAAAACCCGTTAACATGCCTAAATAAAAGAAGGCAACCTTCTTATAGATGATATCCCGAAGAAAACAATTGATTGACAATGAATGTGTTTTAACAATGTATTTGATCTATATACATTATGCAGGGTTATTGTGGGGTTTCCCTGCCGATGTCAACGACGACGGCGCCTTCGATGTACCGGAGAGCATCCGGAAAACCGGCAATGCGGCGCCACTTGAACCGTGTCAAATCAACCTGCAAATGCGCACAAAAGAACCAAATAAGACTGAATCTTTGGCTGCCAAACAAACACCGTTGTTGCAACGGAAGTGCATGAAAGGCGACTGAAACATGACAAAAATCTCACCTCATTGTCCGCCTTTTGTCTGACGAATTCCTCAATTTGTGATTCGACAAGACATTCTTAAATGTGAATAAAAAGGAATCGAGTCTCGCAGATGAAAAAAATAAAAAACATTTCTATCACGAATTACCGAAAGCGAGAAGACGATTACGGTAGACTGCGAGGAAAACCCAATCGAGGGAAGCTACACATATTGGGTTTAGGTCAGTCCACTGGCCGGGGTCACCGACTGCCCGCGGAATCGTCAGCATCTCCACAGTGTCGCATTTCAAACCAGCCCCAACGAGAATGCGTCCAGCGAAGAAAGCGATTCCGTGGAGGCTGCGTGCGTGGTTCATCGGCGCCAATTCGATCCACTGTGGCGCATTTCCGTCCCTTCCAAGACTCAGCAGCGAAACGTCGGACAACTCATCTTTATTGTTATCTTCGCCCCCAGTCAAGAGGAGATGCGGTGCGTTGGGCAGGAAGGCGTCGTCTCCAGACAAAACAATCGCGGCTGCAACGGAGCGTGCTGTCTGAGTGGTGGCAGCGGTCGCCACGATGGACTGTGGCCGAAAGAGAAGACGAAGAAGACGGTGACTGAGAACGAAAAGGCGGACAACAACAATAACGCGACGAACACAAACAACTTACCTTCCTTCCACCCAGCGCTCGAAGCTCGACAGAAAACCAATCTCGTCGCCACCGTAACCGCAACAGACAAATAGTTCATTTGAAGACGCGGCAACAGCTGCCGAATCGCGAGGGATCTCAAGTGGTGGCGCCTGCGTGACGCGTCCCGTCCGGATATCTATGACCGTGACTGTCGGGAAGACGTCGGAATTGCTGCACGAGTTTCCACCAATGCAGTAGACTTTGCCTGAAAGACCAAAAGCACGGCGATGTGACCTTTCTTGGTTGCGAGACAACACGAAAAGGTCGCGACAGACCACTCACCGTTGAAACTGGCGATGCTGCGCCCCGATAGATACGGAAAACGAACGTCAATTTGCTCGTCTTGCTCGAACTGCGGCAAAGTCGTTCGACACGCGATTTCGCCGTCACCGCATTTCACCAGGCCGTAAACAATGAGGCGTTTCCGGTTCTTCCTGTTAGCAGCAAAATATTTTCTGAAAAGCAATAAACAAAAGCAGAAACAAACCCATTACAGAACCGCTGAAGACTCACCCGCAGTCTCGATTGAGTCTGAAAGGCGAGTAACCACGTTCGAACTCATCGACTGCCTCTTGGGACAAATCGGCCACTTCGATGCAGCCAATAAGACGCGTGAAAGCGGCAAGTAGACCCCCATTCCTCTTCAAGTCCTCCTCGTTGTCCTCCCCCCAGGTGCAAATAAGACGAAACTGTTCGTCTGCCTCCGCAGTGGACGCCTTGAGAAAACTAACGACCTCGTCCAAGTCGAACTGTTCACGGAGGAATTGTTTGTTGGAAAGACTAAGCCACAGAATAGAGTATATGACTTTGCTCTTCGTTGCTCGGGCTATCTCCAGTCGCATCGGTCGCTTCTCTGGTTCATTAATTCTAAAGAGAGCGATCAACAATCGACAGGAAGCCCCTCACCTTGAAGCCATAAAGTCGACACACAATCGTTGAAGGTCGCTACATTCCAGTATGAGGGCGAACAAGAATAGCCGTTCAGCCGTGTCTTCTGTAACCTCGACATCTCCAGTGTAAGCGTAGTCTAGTCCGAGGTCAACAATCCTATCGAAATACAACAATTCGTCAACGGAGAAACGAGAAACCTACCTCCTCGGGAACCGCTTCCAGGACAACCGAAGGTGTCCACCATCAATGGCCGAGTGCTTGTCTATGTGCTCACTTAGAAGCGCAAATCGCGTAGCTAAAACTCCGCGATGTGCGTTCACTGTAAAGCCTCCATCGACCTATGGTAGAAAAGAGAGGTTTTAGCGTTCGCCCATTGGCTCGCCTCGACCACAATTGACCGATTTTTGGGGGCGTTGAGTGCGCAAATTGCACGCCGCTTATAATTCGCAACTGCCAAAATTATCAATTGGTTTCGATTGCATCGGGTAAAATCAATCGCTTCGCAATTTGCAGGTGGCGAAAGCGGTTAATTCGATTAAAACGCAAGTAAGAAAGACAATTCTGTTCGATGTGGAATTTCGTAAATTAATTTGTAGAAATGCCAATTTTAAATTTTCTGCTGTTGAGATAAGAAAATATTCAAAGCCATTTTTATCCCATTGCATTTAATTAAACAGAAAAAAATCCCCTTATTTTAAACAAAGACTTTTAAGATTTTAATAAATAAATTGAGGTGAGCAAAAACTTTCTGTCCTTGGTGATTGGGAAATTCGTATTGTGCTTGGTTAAAAGGGACTGAAAATTTGATTCCCTATGCATCAATTTAAAACCACTGCCACGATTATCTTTATCCAAGAAATCATGTTTAAATCATGCTTGAATGCTGTCTTTGCATATATAAACCGCATCTACAATTTTTTTATGAGCCGTTGTGAGTTCGATCACACCAAAATTGAAGGTCAAAGCGCGTCGTATAGCACTACGACTAAATGAAATGTATGTAATTGCGTTCAATAGCTACTGCACTCGGGAGATTGCACAGACATAATCCACCAAAGTTCACTTCGCGAATTATTTTTAAAAGAATAATTCTTATATTTTATATACCGAGCGTGGTGAGGCTTAATATTAACTAAGCTTCACAAAACTGGCATCCGAAGTGAACGCTTCTTTTTAACAATTTACACCTGTGCCTGCAACGCTGTTAAGTCGGGGGTTGTTCCATCACACCCGGTTTCAAGGTCATGGTGTGATTGTGCCACAACGACGAAATTAAATGGGTGTAGTTTATGCGTCATTGAGTTTAATAGCTAAAGCAGTCGAGAGATTGCACAGACTTACTCGCAATAAGCTTAATTTAATTTGAACACTTTACGACGTCGTATGCCACAATTACTTATAGTTAATATAATAAGCGCGGAAAGGGTGTAGAAAAGCCAAGCTATAATTTCAAAGACCCTATTCTCCTTGAGCATAAGCCGTTTCCAGCGAAACCCATCTGTGTACAATACACCATAAAGAACGGTCCATGTTTCATGGAGTGTTTTTAAACCGTTACGTTTTTTAATGTACAGGAACGTAATCTTTGTGTGGAAACTAATCCCAGATTTTGATAGGGCAACTATGGATCCCACTCAATCGTAGATGAAGTCGTTTTTCCAACAAACAACTAATTAAGTAACATAAATAAACATATTCTGTGGCAATAAATAAATGTGTATCTTGCGACCTAAACCAACATTTCTTTAATATTCTGAAGTGTCGAAATGCGTTAAATTAGAGACGAAGATAATGAGAAAGAGAACATAGATGATGATTTAGAATATAACGAGCACCGGCGAAATGAAAGGGAATTAAAAGAAAAGAAGGAGAAGAAGAAGAAGAAGGGTATAAAAATAAAGAGTTGAATGAAGAAAAGTAGAAGTAAGACGTTCAGTAAGTAAGATATAAATTGAAAAAATAAGAAGAAGAAGAAGAAGATAGACTACGATATAGAGGATATTAATGAGCAAGTGATAGAGGAAACGTCAAAGAAGAAGAACTTGTTAGGCTTAGATTATTAGAAAGGTGAAGAAAAATAACAAACTGAGCTAGAGAATGCGGATTGGTACAAGTAGGAAAGTTAAGTGTAGGAATAAAAACAATAAAATAAAGATGAGGAGGAGGATATTGCGATGAAGAAATAAAGTATGGAGGAAGACGTCGAGATTGAAGAATACGAAGAGAACGATGACTGCATTTGGAGGAATGGAAGGACAAGAGTGATGAGAAAGAAATGTTTGATTGACTGAACTAATCGTTGTGCAAACATTTTACTAGGTGTTTGCAGTTGAAATTAGTATGAAACTTTGTGACAAATCAACCGAAAACATTCGACGATTCTCCGACAAATGGAAGCTTCAATTCGCAACAAAATACCGCATTGTTTAGTTACAGTGCTCTGAATTATTAAGTATAACATAAAATGGGTCGGTCCGTGACATCAAGATTAAATGTCTTGGCGTAATTTTGGCACTACGATTGATTGCAATGAATGTGTGCCGGGGATCACATTTAAAGTGATTCAAGACGCTCGTCAAAATGCAATTGTTGTTGGTGGGTATAAAAACATGTTGTTGGAGTACCAGTACGTTTTTTGATTTCACATACATTGTCTAGTTATAAGTCGGTTCCTCTCAAAAGTGAGCATGTTATCACGTATTACAAGGGTGTGAAGCCGTCATGATCTATTTAGGATTACCGGCATTATCGGCTACATGATTAATGACTTCCAAAACGACCATTTGACTCTTTAATTCAATTTATTGCTTGAATGCCTCTTAAAGTGACATTTTCGCAGATGCAAAATTGTAGGAAGTGACTTCAACACCACCTTGCACAACACTCTCATTAGACAACACAAATGTTAAGTTTAAACGCGACAATAAAATTCAGGGAGATTAGAGATTATGCCGTTCACCCATTGGCTCACCTCGATCCTGAGGTCGCAGTGGCGTCCGCTGTTTCTGAGGGCGTTCAGGTCGCCGTAGGGGACCAATGGGGTTGCAGTCGGAGTAGTTTGTGCAGCAGCCATGTGAAGTTGTCTAGTCGTAGAATGTTAAGAACTACAAAATTGGACACATTACATAGCGTTTTGGGGGTTTGTGAGTCGTGCGTGCGCAATGCTTAGGTTCGCGCGTACACGTATCTGCAACCAATCAGCTCTGAGAATAGCTGCTTTGTTCGGTGTTACAATTGCGACGTTGATTAAATCGGTTAACGCATTAGTCAGACAGACAAATCAGCGTTTCATTCGGTTGGATGCTAACAAAAAATGTCAATTCAATAGTATGATGGGAGTTTTCTGTTTGAATCGGAGTCCCAGTTTGTAGAAGTAGTTTCGCCTATTAAGTCGCTCAAACGACTTTCCTGCTTCACTTGAAAAGCTTCAAATAAAAACAGAAAAATAGGCTGTTTTTATAAATTAATTTATGGAATTGCACCTTAAGAGAGATTGTGTTGTGATTGCTAACTTTAATTAACCCTCCATACAATAGTATCACAGATTGTCTTTTAGATTGTTTTAAAACCAATGTGTATCCAAATTATCATCGTAACAGAATTTTTGTCAGTAAAAGACGACTATGCGATTTAATTAAACCAGAATAATTCCTAAAACTCCAATGTCACCTTCAACTAATTACGGTACCGGAATCCATTTATTGTCAACAATGTCCACAATTTTCCATTCCTTAATATGCCATGAAGTCAATAAATGTGCTAACAGTATGCTGTACGGTACAGAGCGATTTGGCTACAAAAGGACAAGTGAAAACTTTCACGATGTATCTTTCGGTGACGCTTATTGTCTTTTAAATGATCATTTGACATGAACTTGAAACGAATAAATAAATTTATTTCCTTAAAACCCAGGAAAAGCGCCATTTCAGCATCTGAAACATTTTGGAAATTCGATTCTTGCATGGAAATAACTTCTTTTAGCAAATTGTAACACTTATCTCTTTGTTCAAATGCTTTATTTTAAACATTTAAACCGTATCTACAATGTTTTAAGCCGTTGTGGGTTCTACCACACCGAGTTTCAAGGTCAAAAAACGGGATTTAGAAGTATAAATCTCATGGTGATTGTTTTTATTATAAGAATGGAGTATGCTCATATCATTAATTTTTTTATCTATTGAGGGTGTTGAAAATCTAAGCTTCACAACACGTGTTCTGAAGTAATCGCTTCTTTTTACAATTTACACTTTTGCTGGAATAAAAACATTCTGGCAAATATTTGTTTATGAATCAGTTTTTACAGGCACTCCAAGAAATCATTTTGATTGGATCTGCGATTCTGTCAAATGTTGCTGTTCTTTTTAAGTCAAAACTAGGTGCTTCACGAAGAGCATGATTCAAAGTGATGACATGTATTTGGCTTTACCAATTCGATGTTGGCTTGGCTTTCAAAATGGTATTTTTAACGAGCAGCACGAATGAAAGCGTGATTCAACGTGCATGTTGAAATCCACTTGATGACTATCGTGTGTGTGCGTAGAGCAATGCTTAACGCGCGACTAAACTAGAGTTGGCACGAAAAAGGCTTGCAGAAACACAGTTGCTTCTTCAACCTCATTGTTTCTTTCTACAATGCTCTGAAGCAGTTGCTGTTTAAAGGTCATATGTACAATAACTGGTTCAATCGGGTAACTTTTCAACTCAAAATATTAGAACTTTCTTCATGAAATAATTTTTAAAAAATGTTTCAAGGGAAAGTCTCTAGGTTGACGCGTGTCTTAAAAATTTACGACATCATTATACAGAAATAAACTTATTAATCCAATGCTGTATTTTCACGTTAAAGCTATTTTATCGCGAGCTTATAGCAAATATATACCTAGTGAACCCAAATTTTGTGAAGCACAACAGGTTTTTCGTTATAATTTTATTAAAAAATAAAGATCAAAGTTAATGTTGGGGGCTAGGCGTCAATAAAGATTGATCGGAAGCGAATAACACTAAAGTATCATAATTCCAAGGCAATGACTGCGCTGCACGTCGTCACAGACGCGCGTTCGAGGCTGCCGAGGTAGGAGACGGGCGTTAAAGTGAACGCACGGAAATTACTTACACCTGGGCATAACAGTTGGAAGGCAAAGACTATACTGAAGGTCGTCACAGACGCGCGCTCGAGGCTGCCGAGAAAAGAGAAGGGCGTAGAAGTTAACGCACGGAAGCGACTTCAGCATCAGTTCCAAAGCCATGACTTCGCCGCACGTAGTCACAGACGCGCGTTCGAGGCAGCTTAGGAAGGAGATGGGCGTAGAAGTTAAAGCACGGAAGCGACTTCCATCAAAGACTCACAGTTCAAGGGCCATTACTGCTGTGCACGTCGTCGCAGACACGCGCTCGAGGATGCCGAGGTAAGGACGAGCGTAGAAGTTTAAGTACAGAAGCCACTTACACCAAAGCATCTCGGTTCCACGGCCATGATTGCGCTTCACATGAGAAAAGACGCGCGCTCGAAGCTGCCAAAATAGGAGATGGGCGTAGAAGTGAAAGCACGAAAGCAACTTACACCAAGGTATCACGGTTCCAAGGCCAGTACTGCGCTGCACGTAAGAACAGACGCGCGCTTGAAGCTTCCGAATTAGCAGACGTGCGTAGAAATTAAAGCACGCAATCGACTTACACCAAAACATAACAGATTTAGGGTAATGACTGCGCTGCACGTAATCGCAGACGCGCGCTCGAAGCTGCTAAGGAAGGAGATGGGCGTGGAAATAAACGAACGAAAGCGACTTACAACAAGGCATAACAGTTCCAAGGCCATGACTTCGCTGCACGTCGTAACAGACGCGCGCTCGAGGCTGCCGAGGTTAGAGACGAGCGTAGAAGGATAACGCACGGAAGCGACTTACACAAAGCCTAACAGTTAAATAACCATGACGTCCATGCACGTCGTAACAGACGCGCGTTTCAAGCTGCCGAGGTCGGAGACGGGCGTCGAAGTAAACGAAAGAAAGCGTCAAACTCCAAGGCATCACAGTTCTAAGGCCATGACCTTGCTGCACGTAGACACAGTCGCGCGTTCGAGGCTGCCGAGGTAGGAAACGGGCTAAGAAGTTTACGCATCGAAGTTACTTGAACCGGGGCATTACAGTTGGAGAGTCATGACTACGCTGCACGTCGTCACAGACGCGCGTTCGAGGCTGCTGAGGTTAAAGACGGGCGTGGAAGAAAACGAACGGAAGCGACTCGCACCAAGGCATACCAGTTCCAAGTCCATGACCTTGCTGCACGTCAACACAGACGTGCATTCAAGGCTGCCGAGTAAGGAGACGGGCTTAGAAGTAGGTTACACCGGGGCATGACAGTTGAAGGGCCATGACTACGCTGCACGTCGTCACAGACGCTCGTTTGAGGCTGCCGAGGTAGGAGGTATGCTTGGAAGTGATAACACGGAAGCGAATAACACCAAGGCATCACAGTTCCAAAGCCATGACTGCCATGCGAATCGTAACAGACGCGCTTTCGAGGCTGTCACGGTAAGAGACGAACGTAGAAGTTAACGAACGGAATGGACCTACACCACGTCATGACAGATCGAAGGCCATTACTGCGCTGCACGTCGTCAAAGACGCGCGTTTGAAACTGCAGAGTTAGAAGACGGGCGTTTTTAGTGAATGCACGGAAGCGACTGACACAAACGCATCATAGTTTCAAGGCCATGACTGCAATGCGAATCGGCACAGACGCGCGTTCGAGGCTGTCGAGGTAAGAGACGGGCGTGGAAGTGAACGCACGGAAGCGACTAGCACGAAAGCATCAAAGTTTCAAAGCCATGATTGCGCTGCACTTCGTATTAGACGCCCGTTTTAAGCTGCCGGGTTAGGAGACGGGCGTGGAAGTTTATTCACGGAAGCGACTTACACCAAAACATCAAATTTCCAAGGCCATGACTGCGCTGCACGTCGCACCAGGCCGAACGTTTGATGCTCCCGAGTTTAAAGACGGGCGTGGAAGTTACCGAACGTAAGCGACTAAAACCAAAGCATCACAGTTCCAAGGCCATGAATGCGCTTTATTTCGTATCAGACGTGCGTTCGAGGCTGCCGAGTTAGGAGACGGAGAAACGTGAAGTCTACCTCCTGGGGAAGCGCTTCCAGGACAACCGAAGGTGTCCGCCATCGATGACCGAGTGCTTCTCGATATGCTTGCCGAGAAGCAACAATCGCGTGGTTAAAACCCCGGGATGTGCGTTGACTGTGCGGCTTCCATTTACCTATGGGAATGAGAGAGATATTAGCTTTTGCCTATTTGCTCAACTCGACCTCCTCGTGGTCCTCCCTCTCAGGGTGCAAATGAGACGAAACATTCCCGACGTGGACGCCTTGAGAAAACTGACGACCTCGTCCAAATCGAATTTTTCACGGAGGAAATCTTTGTCGGAAAGACTGCACAACAGAACAGAGTACAATACTTCGCTCTTTGTTGCTTGGGCAATCTCCAGTCGCATCGGTGGCTTCTCTGGTTCATTAATCGTAAAGAGAGCGATCAACAATCGACAGGAATCCCCTCAACTTGGAACCATAAAATGTATACACATTCGTCCCAACCCTTTGTTCCTTTCTTTTAAAATCCGTAAATCAATGCAACAAGCCATCAAAATAGCATATATTCTAAAGAAAACAATTGATTTACAATGAATATTTTTGAACAATGGATTTGGTCTATAAAAATCATGCGGCGTTATTTGGGGTGTTCCACGCTGATGTCAACGACGACGGCGCCTTTGACCCACTTAAAGGCATCTAGAGAACCGACAATTCAGCGCCACTTGAACCGCGTCAAATCAACCTACACAAAAGCACAAAAAGAACAATAAAGGGAGAATATGTGTTTACATGTTGACCAGAAACACAGTCAATAACAGCACCGCCAATGCTTAAGTCGTCAAACAACATAGAAGTGTATGAAAGGCTATTAAAACATAAAATAATCTCACCTCCTCTTCGACCTTTTGTGCGGTTGTGTCGGCAACGAATTCCTCAATTTGCAAATTGCTATGGCTTAAGTCTTCTTTAAGAAAGAATTGCGTGTCAAAGATCGTTTAAAAAAATGCCATCAAGACATCGACATACCGAAAGCGAGCAGACGATTCTGGTAGACTGCGAGGTGAACCCAATCGGGGGAAGCCTCACCGATTGGGCTGAGGTCAGTCCACTGGCCGGGGTCGCCGATTACCCGCGGGGGCCTCAGCATCTCCACAGAGGCGTAGCGCAAACCGGCTACAACAAGAATGCGCCCAGCAAAGCAAGCGATTCCGTGGCTGCAGCGCGCGTTGTTCATCGGCGCCAAATCGATCCACAGTGGCGCATCTCCGTCGCCCCCAAGACTAAGCAGCGACACGTCGGACAGGTCATCGTTATTGTTATCTCTTCCCCCAGTCAAGACGAGATACAATGCGTTTTGACGAATGGTGTTGTCTACAGAGAAAACAATCGCGGCTTTCTGAGTGGTGGCATCGATCGCCAGGATAAACTGTGGGCATAAGAGAAGAAGACTGTAATTGTGAACAAAAAAACGAAAACAACTAACAACGGTCACAATAAACTCAGCGCTCGCAGCTCGACAGAAAAGGCAATACAATGTCGCGCGTCAAGATGCAACAGAAACCAACGAATAAGAGAATCACTGAAGCCTCACATGCAATCTGGATTGAGTCCGAAATGTGAGTAGCCCTGTTCGAACTCATCGACCGCCTCTTGGGACAAATCGGCGACTTTGATGCAGCCAATCAGACACGTCAAAGCGGCCACAATTTCCTTGTTTCTGTTCACGTTCTTATTAATGTTCTCCCGGCATGAACAGATAAGCCGAAACAGTTCGTCTGCCTTCGAAATTGACGCCTTGACGAAACTTAGGACCTTGTCTAAGTCAAACTGTTGACGATATGCGTTCACTGTTTGACATCCATCGACCTATGGGAGATAAGAGAGATTTAAGCGTTTGCCTATTGGCTCGAAACTGGTGGCGAAACTTGTTTATTCAATTAAAATGTTAAAGAAGAGGCCGTTGTGATTGCGCTACGAAAATATCAAAATTTCGGACAATTTTATTTGTGTGAATGCTGATTACCCAAATTATATTCTGATTGGTCAGCCTGATTTATAAACGGATTTTATTAACTTCGATATTGAAAAAACGAAAAAACTGGCGATTCACGTAGTTGATTGCCCTGTTGTTGTTGTTCTTATTGTTGCGTCAGTTTTTTATTTCTTAGTAATAGTCTTCCTCTTTTTCGACTATTGTCCCACTTGGAAATCGCTCCTACCGATGAAGCTAGCACGCTGCTAAGAAGCCGCGATTGTTAAATCTTAAGACGACGTCATTTTTCCCAACAACCCGAATCTCCTGTTGAATAAGGTGTTTGATTGCAGCAGCAGACTTTCTTTCGAGTCGCTGCTCTTTTTGATGGGTGTATTCTCGTAGTGGCCGTTTGGAACACAGCAACTAAATAAAGAGTTTGACGCTTTTGCAGGGAGTCGTCGACCTACGCCAGTAGACTTACACTATACCTCTGGTGCATCGAATTCGTAATTGACATGCTATACATTATTGATATTTTAAAACGGACAACAGTTAGACCTTGAGGTGAAATCTATTCATTCGAAGCCGCAGTGCTGTTACTGGCTGTGTTTCTGCTTTAATTTTGCAAACACGCAGACAAATATTCTAACCTTATTATTATTTTACGCGGTAAAGGTAGTGCAGCATTGCGTGTTGTTCGTATGCTTTCAGAAACATTTATAGCGTCGTCTTCGTTAACCTCAGCGGGGATATCTCTTAATACTCCAGCATGATTTTGAGATATAAAATGCATTGTTCAAAAACATTCATTGTCCATCAATTATTTTCTTTGGAATATAAGCTATTGAGGAGGCGTATTTATTTTATCAACGAATTTTTAAGTAGATTTTAAAGTAACAAAAAGTGGATCCTAGTAGTGAATTTAGGCAACTTATAAACTCATTAGGCTGCAGCAAAGGTATGCGAAGGAAATAGAGATTGAAACAGAAAAAAATGGCTTAACTTCGTCGTCGAATAACAAACTATTCAGATCGATCAATAACGCTCGCAAGAGTTGTCGGATTAGGGAAGATAAATTTCCTATGTTTTGGGATGACGTAAAACTGCAAACATGCAATAAAAGGACGAAAGTATATTTTATAAAAAGGCCATCCTTGCATAATATTCGTGTCACGTCGCAAAGGGGAAGTAATTGTTTACGTGCATATGTTAAAAAAGCCCTTTCACCAAGCACTTTGCGAAAGTCACGGCGACATCGTAATAAAGCGCCTCAAAGGGCGAAGACGACGAAGAGGCGTTAGAAGGTCGAAATTAGAGGCGTTATTACAC
>JAPUBX010002704.1:0-17587 GCA_028672205.1 Proteocephalus fallax
TGTCTTCGAAACCAATCAGCAACGCGAATGCCTCTTTGTTTGCTGTTAAAATTGTTGAAAGAATCGGTTAACACATGAGTCAGACAGACAAGTGAATAACGCGTCAATCAAATAAATTACTTGATGGGCATCAATGATTTTCTCAACGACGACAATGTACCCAATTGATTTCGGCCCATACGAGAGAGGAATGAAACGGCGAAATTGGATGAGTTCGTCGTACAAATAAAGACCGCATCCGCAAGATGTGCGTAGACACAAACGATGGAATGAGGGACAAGTTGGACGAACCCCTTTGGGTTTACCGACAACACACCCTGTTCGCCGACCTTGTCTGTAATCGCCGAGCTGCGGACATCCTTCGCGACAGTAATAAAGCTGTTTCCTCTTCTCGTCAGTGCTGCAGAATTCAAAGTTATGGGCACAGACAGTATAGCACTGGGTAGTCTTTATGAATAGTGCAGATGTTAAGTTTCCCCTAGCGACCTTTATCTACTTTTATATTACTTGTTACATTTGCCCGAAATGTTGTGTAAGCAAAGGGAATAAACTAAATCAGTGAAGGTTTCCCCAAAATTCACGTCGTATCGCATAAATATATTCGACTATTTCCTACCACCGTCTAACTTCATCATGACTCCTAGCTAAATATTTGTTTATAATGTGAAGCGCGCTCAACGAATTTTTCATTTAAGGCGAATCCTCGTAATTATAAAAGGTTTGCTGCTTTAAAATGGGCTCCGAAAATAATTATTTTATGAATAATTTCCTGAAAATCGTTTAATATTACGCCGACAAAGGAGATAAAAACCCCAATTTCAATTTCTAGAAATAAACAAAAACTCTGTCTAATAATGCAGAGCCATTCGGCAACAAAATGAACAGTAACGCCATAGTTTAAACACCTAAATACACGATTAGCCTATCGGTTTGCACCAACTATCATTTCAATGATTACTAGACACGAGTTTGAAACTAACCGAAAGATGTGATATTTTTTAAACTCAGGAAAAGTGACGTGTCATTACGAATGGTCTTCTTCCATGCTTTAATCGCAAAGTTATTTGAGTAGACGGAACCATTTCCATCTTCGACTCTTGGATCGAAATATAAGGACTTAAAAAATGACTTCGTACACTTATTTAGCAAATCCGGACAATCATCGGACGATTCTCTATAGATCGAAAACTTTAGTTCACATACTTCAACCGTATTGTTTCTTTCTACATTGCTCTGAGGCAGTTGCGGTGCGAAGGTCGTCGGTACAATTAATTTTCAACTGAGATATAGGAACTTTCTTCATTGAAATCCTAAATAGGAAACTTGTACGAGGACAAGTCTCTAAGTGGACACGTGTCCTAAGAATAATGTAAACATCACATTAAATTAAAAAATATGACAGAAATTTCCTATTAAACCAATCCTGTGTTTTCAAGCTATGAGATATTTCATCGCCAGGTTACAGCTAATATAAACCTAGTGAGCCCAGATTCAGTCAAGCACAACAGGTTGGGCCTTCATCATTAAATCAAACAATGTAAATCACAATATACAACCGAATTGAAGTTACTTAAACTTCGATACGGATAACAACAACAAAAGTCCGCAATCCTTGTTGTCTTCGTTGCAGCTTACGGTTAGAAGAAAATGTCCCAGTGAAGTCAATAGACTCGCGTCTCGAACAAAGGCAGGTGAAGCTTGTGACGGCGAAGAATTTTACTGAAATATGTCCTGGTTTCTATTAACAACAAATTCTATGGCAAACCTTACAAGGGACGATCCTTGAGCACTTCAGCGACAGAGGAAACAATCCACTGAAATTTCCCCTTACCCTCCTTCACAGAAATCAACACGTTTGCCGATGGGACGTGAAAACACTTTTCGCAACATCAAGCGAATGCTTTATCACGACTAGTTCATCAACGATACCTGCCTTTTCGAAGTCCGGCTACCTTATTCCTAAGTACAGCATGCAAAGGTGCCCGCTCCTAGCTACAAACGAATTTCAAAAAAACAAACACTCGCCACTTTAAAATAGCGATGGTCGAATAATAAAAAAAGGTCGACAGGTATAATTAAAGTCTACAAGTGAGTGTTCAAATAGAGCCAAAACTTTACAACCGTCTACGTCGACTCTGTCTCTGATCGCTACGCATGGGAGCCCATGGCACCCGCCAATTGCTTTGGAAATTAATTAAGACCGTTTATCCTCTCGCCGCCAGAAATGTAAGGACTGCAGAATTCCGAGGCACAGATTGTATCGCACTATGTTTTTTTCTGATAATTTCCCACTTTAAACCTTTGTGCAAGCAAATACAATAAACAAAATCAGAGAAATTTCCTTAAATTTCCGTCATATTGATAAACAAATTCGTAATTTCACACAATCGCTAACCTCATGAAACGCAAAGGCGACATTTATTGAAAAGGTGCAACGCGGTCATCAGCTTTTCGTTGACACGAATTTTCGAATTCTCAAAAACAAGGGCTTTCCTATTTTTAACCTACGGCAATTGTGGCTGGGGTTGCGAGGCGTTGTTGCTTTTCATGGTGGAGACGGCAGCTGCTACGAAGACGGGTGGTGTAGAGGATGGGGTAAAGAGGGGACTCGAAGAGGAACCACCTCCTCCTCCTCCGCCCCTCTGTGTCGGCCGATACTTCCTACGCCGAGCTGCCATCGCTCCTCGGCCTGCGGGGTACACGGGAAATTCCGGTGGACGCGGCGACAACACGCCTGCATTGTTACTACTCGCCAGGGAACAGCGTCGAAGTCGTCCGGTGGCCTCGTCGAGATTCTCGTCCAAATTTGTCGTCACCTTATCGCCTTCCACCCCAACGACAACGGCTGCAGATGGGAAAAAGATGCGCGCGCAGCGCAGGTTGTGTGCGGGCGGCCTCTTTGTCGACGACTGCGACGATGACCTTGACCGGGGGTGCGGAAGTCCTGCGGCGGTGGTTGGCGCTGGCGGAGAGTCCACGTCGCTTGACTGGTAGTGCTGATTGTGATTGCACCAGGAGCAGTAGGGCGACTCGGGTTTGGCGATAAATGCGGGCGTAGCGTAATTGCTGTTGTTACTGCCGCCGCTACAGCAAATGCTTCCACCGTGAAGGCCCAAGCAGAGGACGTCGTTGATCCTCGTGTGGCTGACGGAGCGCCGAAAACTCCCGCCATTACTGGCGTACCTTCGCAGACTCCCTACCCCACTGAAGGGTACCGAGGCGGAGTTGCTGTTGTTTTTATTGTTTGTATTTATATTGTTGTTGGTCCAGTGGGCGGGGGAATCGCATCTTCGTCGGCGAACTGAGTTGGAAACAGAGTTGTTGTTATTGTTGTTTGACTGAGGAGGCGTGGATATTCGACTGAGGCCGTTGCAACGAGAAGCGGGTCGAGGGAATCGCGAAACGGCTGGATCCGCGAGGGAGGAGGAGAAAGACGTTGGCTGCTGCTGTTGCTGAGGAACACGAAGCTGTTGTTTGAGAGGCTGTGAAATTGACTTGGGTGTCAGCGGAGGCTCCGTACTGCCGTTCAGGGGATCCTCGGACACTCCGCCGCCTCCACCCAAGTCGTCGCCAACGAAGGATGGAATGTCCTGAGAGGATAGACCCAAGCCGGCCATCTGGGTCATCGAGCCGCTGTTAAGTCGACACAGCCGCGACGGGTACTTGGAGTTATTCTGAGCGATGCTCAAGGCCATAGCATGTGTTGCTCCCGCCACCGACTCGACGCTGACATCGGCTGCACTCCGGTCCACACCGAGGGGGTCACACGGGGTCACGCCCAGGAGACAGGAGGGAATCCTGCGCTGATTGGTCGCGGCGGAGCGGTAGCGCGAGGAAGGCGGTCCCGAGAGTGGCAGCGAGGTGGCTCGCGGGAAGTCTTCGACCTGGCGGTGGTGGTTGTTGGTGTGTCGCACCTCCCCGCCTGCGTGGTGGTCCCGACTCTTGCGCATCGCCAAGGGGGGTATTGCACCCCCACCTCCTCCTCCTCCCCCCCCTCCAGCCACCACCTCCGACATGGATAGCTTCGGTTTCTGCGATCGCTGTCTTCCACTCGAGGTCACCATGTTGTGCTTGTGGACGGCGGAGCTTCGACTCGTCACCATGGAGGGACGCGTGTCGCCGTGTTTGGTGGTGTTGTAGTTGGCGCGCGTGTTACTGCTGGGTTGACGCGCCCGCGATGGTGAAGTGGGCGCATTGGAGCCTCCGCCCGCATTCTTCTGCTGTTTCTGCTGCTGTGCGTACAAAAGTGCCGTCCCACCCTCGCCAATGCCCGACTCGGCGTAGGGGTCGGAGGTGCGGGTTGCCAGGCGGCCCCGGGTCCAGCAGAGCGGGTCGTTGGCGGTGGCTGTCACCGCCATCGTACCGCCACCGTCGTAGTTGCCGCCCGCGTGAGTCGTCACAGCGGCGGCTAGGTCGCCTCCGGCCGTCTCCACGTAGCTCGCAGCGCCGGTGTTTGGCGCCAGGCCGCTGTCAACCTGCTGCGTCTGCTGCTGTTGCAGTTTGTAGGCTCGCTGCTGGGCCGAGTTCTTCAGCTGCTGGGCGGCATCCTTGTTGTTGGTGGTGGAAGATGAGCAGCCGACTTTCTGGGTTTCGGCGTTCTCGGGCGTTTCCCAATCGAAGGGGTCGGAGTCGCGGATGTCGCGGCGCAGCATGGCCTGCTGGATGAGTGAGCGGATCATGGCGTAGTCGGGCCGATCGGGGTACGCGCAGGTCTCGATGTGGTCCAGGAAGCCGCGGTACTCGCTGGGTAGGCATCGGGCAAGATTAAGGTTGTTGTAGCTCTGTTTGATGTTTCCGATCTAGAAAGAGAGAGAGAAACGTTATAAATCACACACGCACACACACACACAGTTGTAGCAGCTAGATCACTATTAAATGGGAAGTGTCTGTGGCGAATTGTGAAAGTGGACGAACGTGTCCACTTCTACAACAAGTAAAAAAGGCCTCGATGCTCAGACGACAAGCGACGTTAACGGGGAAAAACGGTTGCCAGGGACTACGGATGTCAACAACCCCCGCGAGGCAGAGGTGGCGTTGAGCCGACGAAGTGGAGATTATTGGCTGTTGGGAAGATGTTAACTCCCTCTTCTATCGACACTTTGTTTATAAAAGCCACCGCTAATTGTGATTTAAAGGGGTATTTGGCGGGAGGAATTCGAAAACAAACCCAAATAAAAACCTCCATCCCCGACACGAGAGGAGGGCTTCCCAACCAATAGGAATTTGGCTTCGGCTGCTCGCTTGCCACATTCTATTGTCTCGTTGCAAAAAAACACCAAAAGAACAATCCATTGCAGCACACAGGAAGCGTGCGCGGATATGCGGCAATCTGTTATAGTTGGTAGGACTAAAATGCTGTCATGACAACACAGTACCCATCACACGAGGTCCTCTAAACGGCGCAGATTGGCCAAGGTCACAGCGGCAATCAATAATGACCGGCCTCGACGACGGCAATAAAAAGCTGTAAAACCTCCGAAATACAAACATCCACCTAATCCATGACCTCGCATGAGGGGCAGCGTTTAAAATGATGACTCCGCCAAACCTTCTATCACGCCGTAGACTGCTGCAGTGGTTCGGTCATGTTCTATTCCGATAAAGAGACAGGTTCGTTGCAGACAGATATGGATCACAAGCTCTTCTGACCTCACCTTTGATAGGCTCGCGTTGAGAAGCTAGTCGCCGGCCGAAAGAAGAAGCGCTCGTTGTGTTCATTTCATTAGAGTTGCTCCTTTCGTAGATTATTCCCAAGAAATCCTCAGGCAAGCAGGTTTCGTACAAGGCACGCAAAAATCCTGCTAAACCACCTTTGTGGTAAACCGCATGTCTGAGACTCACCGCGGTTCTGTTGCGGCACCTTCGAATCGACCTCATCTTTAAATTCCGGTAACACGACGTCGATGGTAAACGATGTCAGCTCGATGATAGAATAAAGTGTACCGAAAAAAGGCATGCTTTGCGGACATGGTAAAACTGGCTTTAAGTGTCGCATTGCTAACGCAGACAGTGGTGCGGTTATACTATATATTCTCAAAGCCGAACAAAATTGAAGTTTTTTTAAATATTTATGTTGATTGGTACTTGTAACAACCACACACATACAATCTGAAATTTCGAAATACCATAAAAAATGTGGTCAACAGTTGCCAGACCTTGGTATTCACACAAATGCTACTCTTCCAATCACACAAACATCGACGTGAATCATCAGCTGGCCAAAGCGAGCAAAAGTCATCAGCTGATAAGGTAGTCGCGCGGACAAAAAATCGATATGAAACAGCTGATTGGTGGCGCACTTAACTGAGCCCAACTCACTTGTTCCTTGTCCTTGAGTCGTCTCCAGGGCAGCTGTCCGGTGACGAATTCGACCAGCATATAGAACATGGACCAGAGGTCATCGTGTCGACCGAGTTCGCGATTTGCGTGGGCGTTGCGCGAGGCATAGCGCACGGTTCCCCGGAATCCGGCCACGGGTCGCGCAGGCCGCACTTCGCCTTCCGAGTTGGTGTACTGACGGGCCAGACCGAAGTCCAGGAGGTAGAGGGTGTGGAGTTGGGAGGGCAGGCGGCCCATGGCGAAGTTGGAGGGCTTGATGTCGCGATGCAGGAAGCCCGATTCGTGGACCGACTCGATGGCGTCCAGAATCTGGGTGGAGAGTCTGACGACAGTGCTCACCGAGAAAACGGCTTGTGGCATGCTGCGACGCAGTTCAGCAAGGTTTCGACCCTAATTATAAGCAAAATAGCAACTAAACAAATATCTGACGGTTAATTGGTTTCAACAGACAGGTGGGGATTGCTTCTAAAGCGACGCAGCAGTGCACATATCGATCTTGAAGTGCCTATGCTCTCCATGCGGGGTGTCTGGGAGGAGAGGGTTCTGTCAGGCCTCCCGCTTCTTGGTCTCCATTGGAGATCCATTAAGGCCGTACCTATTCGAACAACTACTGGTGGCGTTGGAGACGAAAGCTGTAGCAAATACCGACGAAATATCACGAACGCGTCCCTTATCGGGGTGCTTATCCTCTCTTTAGAAATAAATTAAAGCAATTTCTAGAGTGGCAGTGTAGTGACACGCCGCATTTCGGATCTGACGGGGTGATGCGTGCACGCAAAACAGGAATTGTGAGGTTTAAAAATAAAGTGCTGCTGGTTGGAAAGAATACTGTCTCGGCAACAAACTTAAAGAAACTTAAAAAGAAAAAAAAATCCAGTTTTTCGCCTCGAGATGACTTTATCGATTTAGCCTGCCAATGTACTATTGGGGAAACGAAATAGATTCCATAGATACCCAAAATAGAAACGCGTCTTTCAATGAATCAAACAACCGGGTCATATTAATAAATATTCAAAATTGTGAATGCTGATTATTATTCCTCGTGGGGCAACCAATCACGAAACGGGGGGTTAACCCAGTCTTGAATATGACTGGCTAACAGATACACAGAAGTGCGCGCCCGTGTTTCATTGTGCAGCACAACCTGGGTACCAAGCAAGACCATTGGGAAGGTGGACGAGTCAATCTTAAAGGGTACTTACTATGAAGATTTTCAGTGCAACACCTGGTGCCAAAGTGCCCTGGGAATTCGACAACAAAGCCCAAGATGCTGTCGTTTAGTTTGCGATGGTGAAAGGCTGCTTTTCGCCTCCAGCCGACAGTCGCAAAAACGATGACTCCCAAGGTGACAGTGAAAGTTATGATGATACTTGGGGGGGGGTGGTAGGTACATTTGTACGCGTAACTGGAAAAACCTAGGCGGTCGGGGAATTCGATTCTGTTTCCACGTATATACGCACACTGCTGACATTTGATTGGGTGCCAGGTGGAATCTGGGCCTACATGGACACAATGTCTGTTTCACCTAGTCAATCAAAGGTTTTTTATAATTTATTATCCTAGATACCGAGAAACTGTCGCATTCCTCTGCGGTTTAAACGAAAAACAGGACGCGTAAAAAAGGATACATCGGCTTCTTTGTGGGGGGGGGTGGCGTTTGCCATGAAGAATATTTTTACAGCTGCCACTCGTAGTGGCCTGACCCAGAATTCGTATTTTAATTGACCACTCCCATCCCTTCTATCGCAGTTTATCTGAATGTAAATCTTTTCGACCAATGCGTAGACTATTATGTTTAATACCTACAAGAACAGCTGCATATCGCAATTCGGTCATTCCCTATTTTTCCTTATTTTTATTATCACCAGAGCAGGTGAAACAGGAATTAAAAGACAATTTTCACATCTTATACTTGTTATATTTTTACTGCTGAAGGTTTTGGTCCCCAAGACCTCAATAAAGCCACTACAATTATTATTAAAATTATTATTATTATTGAAGGTCATATGTACAATAACTGGTCTAATTGGGTCCATTTTTAACTAAAAATATCGGAACTTTCTTCATGAAATCCTAAAAAAAGGTCGTTAGCAACTTTAAGCCTGACATATTTTTTTTATAAAACACCGATAGGTACGTTTTTGATCCCCAACTACGTCTGTCACTGTAGCGGCACCCGATATTTCCATTTCCGTGTAGTATAATTTGCATAAGTCTTTCTGTCAATAACCGCTGCTTTACATGCATCCAATTGTATTTCCGCTTACTGTCAATCATTGTTCCGGAATGTTCGGTTAATCTCTGCCTGGTAGCAACTTAATTTAAGTTACTTAAACTTAACTACAAATAAAAACAACGAATGGTCGCAAGCCTGATTGATTTCCGCGCAGCTTAGCGGTAGACGACAATATCTCAGCGAAGTGGAAAGAGTCGCGTCCCGACTTGAAGAAGTTTACTGAAATATGTATTGGTTTCTCTACGCAACAAATTCTACGACAAACCTGAAAAGCGACGATTTTCAAGCAACCCAGCGACAGAGGTAACAATCCACTGAAATGACAACCCCAAGAATACTCGATCCCCTTACCTCGCAGAATAAAACACGTTAAATCACTTATCGCTACATAGAGCGAATGCTTTCTCGGGCGAAAACTACACTACTAGCGCATCCACGAAACATGCTTTTCCCAAGTCCGGCTACCTTATACGTAAGAACAGCATATTTAAACACCCACTAAAGTAACCTTAAAATAGTCCCATTATTTGGTTCTCAAACAATAGTATCAGCATATGAATACTTATATGTTGTTAGTAGTGCGATATAAGATGCCCCTATGCAAGTGAGTTCGCAGTTGGAGCCATAACTTAACAATCGTCTGCGTCGACCTTGACTCTGATCGCTACGCATGGGCGCCCATGGTTCGCGACATAAATAAAGTCGGTTCATCCTCTCGCTACAGAGATAGCCACCACAAAGAAAATGTCAGGACTGCAGAATTCTAAGGTATAGGCACAGATGGAGTCGCACTGGGTTCTTATTTCCAAGCCCAGCGAAAACTTGTATCTACCATTCTATTACATGCTACATTTGCGCGAAATGTTGTGTAAGCAAATAAAATATACAAAATAAGGGAACTTCGCCATTTCGCACAATCGCCTACCTCATCACAACTCAGAGGTGACATTTATTGAAAATGTTACAACGCGGTCATCAGGTTTTCGTTGACACGAATCCTCGCATTCTTTAAAACAAGGGCTTGCTAATTTAAAAACTACGTTATTTCTTAAACCCTAATTCTACCGTTCAACCAATTACAGAACACGAAATCAATTTAGAATTTCCTCCAAATAGTTGCATTTGTCTCAGAGTAGAGCGACAACAAGCCTTATTTTGTATTCTTTAATGCTTCATAAGTTCAAGAAATTAGCTTACTGAGAGCTGTACGCTGCAGAGTCATTTCGCAACAAAAGGAACAATTACGCCCTTATTTAAACACCACAATCGACGATTAGCCTTTGGGTGACACCCACTAGTGTTTGAATGATTATTGGACATGCGTTTCAAAGACAGTCGTGGGTTTGTCACTACGCTGGCAATACGCCTAGTGTCTACATCCTTAGGATCTGTGAAATTCTTTGCGATCGAGATAGCTTGAATTTTTCCGTTTCGACCATGTTTTTAAGCTCCCTTATCGCTTGCAGAAACGCTTTCTTATCTTTTACAGAGAATCAGGTCGGCTGGCAATGCGAACAAGAATTTCTTACAGCGGAAAAACTTCCATAACGATACCTTTTCGTAGTATAATTTATAAGGAATGGTCTCCGCAAATGTCGAAACGTTCCCCGACACACCCCAAGCCAATTATGCCACTTATATCGACGGATCGAATGTGTGTCCGCTGTGGTGAAGCATAGGGTAACGGATGCATTCTCATCTATAACGGCGTCAACGTACAATCGTCATGTAAACTAAACTACTATGCACGAAATGTTTTTGTAAATTCGGGGGCTCACATAGCTGGAACTCCTCCCGTGAACGGGCAGGATGCGACTGCGTTCAATACAGGTCGCGGAAGTTTCTTGATGGTTTAGGAAACCGTTCTGTTGCATCGGGTTTACTAGCGGTGGTTGGTGACTCTTACTGCCTTGATTCTATGCCCGTAAATTTAACAACCACCACACACTTTCATCCAGCTACCTTTTCAGCGTTCAGCTACTCTCTTGGTAAAACAAAATCTTTACCCAACACAAATTGATTTATAATTGAAAGGCAATTTAACTAACTTGCATGCCTGACTTCGAATGCCGAAAGGAACCTCCCATTCTTAGAGAAGCACGTAATTTTGCAAGTGGGCACTGACACATTAAGGCTGTCTCTTGCTATATTCGTTATTTCTGTCTCGTGTTGCAAGTCGCCTTTTACGTTGATGCTTAAAGTTTTGTCTAGTTGCTCTTTGTGGCTCAAAACATGCAGTCCAAGAGTGGCCATTTCTACCAAGTACGCATTCCTTAACTAGTTGCGCTCAAACGTTTGCTAGATCTCTGATTGACGCTGATTGGCAAGTTGCTTATGACAAGTGCCTTGGCGTATCCATGTGTCTCTCGCTTGTTGATTACCAAGGCAAAACAGCATGTCCCCCACCTAATGGGCCTAGATAAATTTGTATGTCTTATTTCAAATTTCCATGGTGGACGCAAACATCTTTGGTAGGTTATTGCTTTAAAGCATTTATCTTCAAGTTTAATTTGCCTTCACACTATTTCCTTTGATTTCTCTTGTTATGCTCTTCTGCTTCCTGTTTAACGAGTTTGGTTTAGCGATAAGAGATCCAAAAGCTCCTTTAGCTCTTGCGAATACTGTTTGTAGGATGTGACGCTTTTGTGAAAAAATAAAGGCACAAACCGGTTATTTATTTCAACCTTAAACTTGCAGAACCGGTAGATTCACGTCGGGGTGAAGAGTGGACAGTTGGGAAGCAAACATCTAACCAGTCGGATACCTCATTTGCATTTTTCAGGTTGCCGCACGATTTGGTGTTCTCACGTTCGTAATAAGGTTTGAAGTAGAGGTTGCGAACAACAAAAGTCTTTATCTATCAGAACACAGTAGACGTCTTGAGATGCAACATTGTAGAGGTTCCGGGTGGCTTGAGGAGACACTTTTCTCTCCCCAAGAAAACGACAATGAATTAAATTATTTTAATTCTCCTTTGCAACGTGCTGACAACCACACTTGAGTCAAAGGTCAGCACGTCGAACGCCAACGTGCGATGGTTTTTTAATCTGATCGATTGATGGACTCAATCCCCAAACGATTGGTATGAGGTGTCTATTTACGGTTTATGTGTCGAAATGGAGGAGCAGAATGGAATTCACAGAAGTTTTAAACCACAATAATCGAGTAGTATGATGCACATTTATGCCGTGTAAGTTGGTGTCTATTTGTTGCTTGGGGGAACTTGCATAAAAGAGAGCGTGATCGCAAGGCACAAAAACATTTTAGCAAATAAGGGAGGCAACCTTAATCAACTGCAGTTACACACACTGAAAGTGAGAGGGAAGACACATAGCAGAAGACACCTCGAGATCATTCGGTTTTCAATTTATTTTTTCAAGCCGAGCTCCGACTTTTGGCATTGCCTCGAGCAATGAGTTGGTCGAATTTAGGCAGGGGACGGATGTTGTTAATGTTGTAACTTGCAATGATCTAGTTCGACTTTCACGTTAATTGGTTTTTGTGCTTAGCAAAGTTGGTCTTGTTGTTTCAGGTTCTGCCCGACTGTGAGGCTGCACGCCCTGTCGGGTCTGTTTTTGCTTCGTATCGATCGACAGAGAAATTTAAGTGCCCGTGTTGTTCATTCATATGTATTCTTGGACCGAGCTGGTAAACAATCGATATGGATCGTCGGTCCGCAACGCCTGGTCGAAGTGAATTAAATTCCCCCAAACTTGCATGTCTGATTCAAAAGTGTTTATTGGGGTTAAAACCGACTGGGTTTCCAGTTTCACTAGTGATCCTTAACTTAAGAGAGATGGAAAGGGGTGTATATTTTTCGTAGCCCGGTGTATCCGTTCCCGCCGATATCGCTAAGTGTATCTTTTGCGGGAAAAAACCACCTGGTTGGGCCATGTTCGTGTGTTAAACACAGACTAGTTGATTTCTGATTAAATCCAACGTTGCTAAGGCGTAAATTCCAAAGCTCGCGGGAGTAATGACGATAATTTAAGATCTCTGCTTTACGGGGGGTCCCAAAGAAATCTATTCTCCCAGCAGTGGGCGTGAAAGAAAACCACCGCAACCGCCGAAATCGCTTCTACCTATTCAAATAGCACAATGCCTTAAAAGTGCAACTCTATTGCATTCCGAGAACAGCTGCGGCAAAAAGGCAGACGACACCACGTTGATCATATTTCTACTACATTTGCTGAACATGTTTCGCTCGTCACCCTTTTTCCATGCGTCTTCCGGAAAGCGGTGCCGGAAAGGTGAGGAACGGTTGTTTGGTGGAACTTACATAAAAGAGAGCGAGATCGCTTTGCAAAATGACCTTCAGCCAATAAGGGAAGCAACTTTAATCACTTGCAGTTACACTAACCGAAGGTTAGATGGCAGACATATCGCGGCAGACAAGTGGAGATCATTCGGCTAAAAGTCTGCATAAAACAATCATCATCAACGATTATTTTATAATGGGTCGTTGCAAACTAATATAACTGTGTTTATTGCATGGAGCGATTTCCGCACAGATTTCTGCTGCCAATAGATAAGGCAGCTTGATGGATGTTTCTATTCTTGGGAATATTCTGCGAGATGCGGCGTATTTTGCAGAGCAATGAATTCCCCGTGGGGGGATCAGTAAGCTTAATTCACGTCGGTTTCTTCTTCTCCTCCTCTCGAAGGACGCCAAGACCTCGTGAGAGTGGCATTGTGTCGCCAGAGCTCGTTTTCTGCAATGGCCTTCTGTGATTGGTGGTCCTTAAAGTCGCCACTTTCTGTGATGTCCTCCGATTGGCCCAGAATTGTTTGCTTAATGAACGGCGAGTCCCGGAAACTCAGCCAATTTGTTGGTCCTACGAGATTTGAGTAATGCCTGCTTCAACAACCGCCTTAGCCTTCCGTTGAAGACGTCCGAGGCGCTTTGAAACACACTATCAACCCTACCACCACCGCCAGGCACTGCTACAAGCGTTGGCAGAAGTCCCCAGTTCCCTAGCTTTCCCCGTTGCATACTCACAATAAAGAAGAAAATTAATACCCAGATGTAATATTTTTGAAATAAAGTTAATTAAATTGCCACTTCACTCATGTAAAGGCTGCACTGGTAAACAAGCTTCCTAGAAACGCGTTCTCCATAAAACGAGACCGACTGCTGAAACCAATTTGCTTTCCGAGAATGCAATTTGGAAGCTCCGCTTTCTCCTGTGCCCAGGAGCGTCCCGTTGTCATCCTCCACATTTCCATCAACCTGATTTCGACGGCGATATGGGCAGTTGCTCTTTGGTTTTCGTCGATGATGGCGGTTTTTGCCAGCTCTTTGATTTACAGATGATGGCGAGGGTGCTCGCTGGTTTCGTTCAAACACACCCCGGAAAGGATGCGTCGATGTGTGCTTCGAACCGTTAAGCTTTAAGATTGTATTTGTGTCGGTAACACTAACACTCGAAATAACAATTTATTCCAGGTGAAGTTATCACCACAAACATTCTCAATATTGAGCCGAATAACGTTTCTGTTACACAGACGACTTCGAGTCTGCCACACGAAGCCTACAAAACTAATAAGAGTAAAGTTTCTAAGAGACAGGGGTGACACTTCACTTGCCAAATAACACACCACTACTCGGCTAATGTCTTGTTGTCGCTATGATGGAAATTCGGATTTAATTTAGGATACAGACACGCCGATTTCTCCGATGCAAGCAAAACGGGAGAATAGCCGATTATTTACAAAATAACGTTGCTTTAATTAAGTCCACAGGTTAGCGGAAAATATGTAATGTCCCAGTAGGAATGAGATCTAGGAAAATGGGATTGGATAAAAGCAACTTGTATTCCGCCAGAGGGTTTCCTCAAACGTCAGTGAACTCCATGAATAAGGCGACTTAAATCGGCCAGTGACCTTTACTTAGGAAGGAAGATTGGTAGAATATACACGCATCGTGTAAGTGTACTTACGAAAGAGGATATAATAAAGGAAGCGATAGACGAAAATGTTGGAACATATTAGGAGCTTTGGGCGAAAATGGGACGGGTCCTTATAACGGGTATCTACCCAACTGGTCCATAGTGTGGGAGAAGGGAGGATGTCGCTGTAGGTCCTACAGTGTATTATGTGTGAAGGAGGTAGAGCGGCTGCGGTTGCCGGTTGTGAAGGGTTGGGAAAAGCATTCTGTATTACGGGAGAAAGTGGGTTGCCTTACTTGTGAAAAAAGAGGGTCGTAAACACTATCAGATGGAACGTCGTACCATAGAGAGATAGAAAAACAAAATGGCCGCCTCTTATCCTGTCATGTCGGGCATATATAACAATTTCGCGTTTAAGTCTTTAATATTAAAAAACTTTGATGTGTCAAATATTGCGTATTTTTAATAGTCTTTTTTTTCTAAATATGTATATGAGGGGCCATTTTGTTGTTTTAAACAACACAATATACGAGATCAGAAAACGTTTTCGCAAATTCCCTTCTTATCGATAAATAAATTCGTCATTTCGTACAATCTGTAACCTCATCACGACTTCTAATACAAAATCAGCGTGAATTTCTAGTTGGTTGTATAACCAACGGTTAAATCAGGCAAAAGGAACATTTTTAATCCGCTTTCTTTCAGATGTGTAAAGGGTTCGGCTTATTCGATGATGCGTTTTTACAATAATAAACCAGCAGATGCGACAGAATATCATAGTTTAATAATTTGTGTGTTATCTCCACTAGAAAAAACAAAGAAAAAGCGAATCCATTTTCAGATGCACACTACACCACTAGCGCACCAACAAAACCTGTCTCTCGGAATTCTGACAAATGAACGAGTCAATTTAAAAACACACGATCGCAACTTTAAAATAGTCCCTTATATTTGGTTCTAAAACGATAGTTACGGCATATGTCTACTAATATTTTCTTATTTTCACGATATAAGGCTAGCGAAGACGTCAGGTCTGATTAATTTACCGTTCATTCTTAATTACTTTTCTTAAATTTTAAATATTTCGCTTTGCATTAATTATTATCATTCGCATTTATTTGCTTTTTTTTAATTTGCTTTCGTGTATTAATATACAGCTGTGTATTTGGGGTGAAACAAACTCCAAAGCAGAATATTCTAATGATTTGGTTTCGGGAATCAAAGACGTTTCTTTAATATCGAGAAATGGGAGCTGGATTTGGGTGTTTGAACGCGTTTAGGGGTTTTTTCAACGACAATGCCACGCAGAAGCACGGGTTATCTTCTCTTCACGTGACCTACAACTAGATGCGTATGTGAACTGGAAGTGTACCAGTATAGAAGTACAATCCAGATTTGTTTTCGATAATATCGGTTGATCGTCTCCGCTGCACTGCAACTCCAAATATAAAAACATCGGTTTTTATTTCAATTATCTAGAGTTATCTTGTTCAATTTGATGCAAATTCCCAAGTGATGACCAAGCAGCTTTTGATGAATTTGCTCCGAAACCAGTTCTATTGTCGCGCATGCACTAGTTGGTGGTGCTTTACGATCTTCGGAAATTGGTTTGAGTGCTTTTGCCAGCTAGTTCAGCGTACCGGTTAGCTAACAAACACACATGCCATTGTGGTTACCTCAGCATCGAATTTCTGTTAACGAGGAACAGATCAAGGATTAGCCCGCATAAATTACACATCAAGTTAGCTCAAGTACATTCCGGTAAGACCTGGGTTCACATTTAACCTATGGATTGACCGTCCTAGATAATAAGCTGCTTGTATTGTTTAGAAGCGAAAGGCGGCCCAAACTGCTTTAATAGCATGTGTGACGCCGTAAACGGATTTTCGGTTGCAGAAAGGCGCATTTCCGGGGGTTCAACGTCAAGCCTGCTCGTGCATACCGCGATAACACCTCTGTTTAATTCCGCAGTAATTCTTCTACTGTAATGCCCGCAACTATAGGATTAGCGTTGACACATGACAGTCGCTTTTTCGAGGTCCTTAGGGAATGTTGGAAAGTCCAGGAAGCTGTTTGAAGGCCATTTTTGCATGGTTTTCAGTATGTTCTTTAGTTTGACAGTAGCTGGAGGAGAGGTCCAGAGATGTGAAGTACTTCTGACCGGTAACAAGGGGAAGGCATCTTTGATATCTTATTATCTATGGCGATAAGGGCGGCCCAGTTGAAGCTCGAGGGTCGTGTTATACCTTGTTGTCGAATTTATTCGACGAGTCTTTTTAGTTCACCGCGGAAGTGGCAAGGTATTCTTGCGGAGGAAGGTCTTGAGGAACTTATTTCAATTCGATGTTGTACGACAAACGTCCGTCCAATGGCATGGTATGCCCAACTGTAAACGTTTGTGAACGCAATAACGCTTCCTCGCAAGGTACGGTCAGTTTGTGTCTCAGATGTTGTCGTAGGGGATCTGCTCCAATAAGGAAGATTCTGTTAGTGGGGGTAGGAAAATCTACGCGACTGGAGGTTAAGTGACTCCTTGTCGCTTGGCTAAGGGTGAAGGGATTCACGTGTTGGAGGAATTAATCGTCTGGAAAAGATCTCGCCCAAGCTGCGAGAGACTCCTGTCTGATTTCACAAAGGGCGTTTCTCGAGCTTTGTCCGGCGGCATGTTTACGCACAAAATACAAAGTTAATAATGCCAGGACTAACACCAAGACTGTCACAGTTCGGAAGGCCACCTGACTTCGATGAACGTCGTCACGGAAAGCGCGCGTTTCAGTGCCGCCAACGTTGGAGACGGCTATGGAAAAGAACGCTTGGAAAGCAATAATAACGAATGCATACATCAAAGTCCCAAAGCCATGACTGCGCTGCACGTCGTAACAGACGAACGTTGAAGCTGCCGAGTTAAGAGACGGGCTTGGAAGGGAACGCACGGAAGCGACTAACACCAGGGCATCACTCGTTTTCAAGGCCATGACTGCGCTGCACAACGCCACAGACGCGCGGTGCCAAGGCTGCCGAGGTTAAGAACGGGCGTGGAAAGTGCACGCGCAGAAGCGACTTAGCGCGCAAACATCCGAAGTTCGAAGGCCATTACTGTGCTGCATGTCGTAACAGACGAACG
>JAPUBX010002705.1:0-28243 GCA_028672205.1 Proteocephalus fallax
GGCTGCCGAGGAAGGAGACGGGCGTGGAAGTGAACGCACGGAAGCGTCTAACACAAAAGCATCACAGTTCCAAGGCCATGACTGTGCTGAAGGTCATCACAGACGCGCGTTCGCGGCTGCGGAGGTAGGATACGGGCGTTTAAGTGAACGCACGGAAATTACTTACACCTGGACATAACAGTTGGATGGCAAAGACTTCACTTCAGGTCGTCATAGACACGCGCGCGAGGCTGCCGACAATAGAGACGGCCGTGGAAGTGAACGCACGGAAGCGACTTACACAAAAGCATCACAGTTCCAAGGCAAAGACTGCGCTGCACGTCGTCAGAGACGCGCGTTCGAGGCTGAAGAGAAAGTAGACGGGCGTGGAATTCAACGCACGGAAGCGACGTACACTGAGGCATTACAGTTAGAAAGCAATAACTGCGCTGCACGTTGTCACAGACGCGCGTTTGAGGCTGCAGAGAAAGTAGACGGGCGTGGAATTAAACGCACGGAAGCGACAAACACCGGGGCATTACAGTTCCAAGGCAAAGACTGCGCTGCACGTCGTCACAGACGCGCGTTTGAGGCGGCAGAGAAAGTAGACGGGCGTGGAATAAAACGCACGGAAGCGACGTAAACCGAGGCATAAGATTTGGAGGGAAATGACTGTGTTGCACTTTGTTACAGACGCGCGCTCTAAGCTGCCAAAATAGGAGATGGGCGTAGAAGTTAAAGCACGGAAGCGACATCTATCAAAGCATCTCGGTTCCACGGCAATGATTGCGATTGTCGTCAGAAAAAACGCGCGCTCTAAGCTGCCAAAATAGGAGACGGGCGTAGAAAATAAAGCACGGAAGCGACTTCCATCGAAGACTCACAGATCAACGGCCATTACTGCTGTGCGCGTTGTCGCAGACACGCGCTCGAAGATGCCGAGGTAAGAGACGAGCGTAGAAGTTAAAGTACGGAAGCCACTTACACCAAAGCATCTTGGTTCCACGGCCATGATTGCGCTTCACGTCAGAAAAGACGCGCGCTTTAAGCTGCCAAAATAGAAGACGGGCGTAGAAGTTAGAGAACGGAAGCGACTTACAACAAGGCATACCAGTTCCAAGGCAATGACTTCGCTGCACGTCGTAACAGACGCGCGCTCGAGGCTGCCGAGGTAGAAAACGGGCGTAGAAGTAAAAGCACGGAAGCGACTTCCATCAAAGCATCACAGTTGAAGTGGCATTACAGCTGTGCACGTCGTCGCAGACGCGCGCTCGAAGATTCCGAAGTAGGAGACGGGCGTGGACGTGAACGAAAGCGTCAAACTCCAAGGCATCAAAGTTCCAAGTCCATGACCTTGCTGCACGTCAAAACAGACGTGCATCCAAGGCTGCAGGGTAAGGAGACGGGCTCTGAAGAATATCGGATACAAACAGGGACGGCTCAGCTGCTCTTGGGTTTACAAACTCTTACGGTAAGCAGAGAGTTGCACCGTAGGCCAATTCCGCCGGAGAGGAGTCGACGTCGGGTTTAAAAGTCGCACGAATGCCATGCAGTACGTAAGGCAAATTGTTTTCCCTAATGTTCTCGGTATCCTAAGCCCTGGGATGGGACTTCAGAGGCGCTCAACAATCCCATTGGCAACGGGATGGTTAGAATTTGTTGGGATTAGCTCGGATCCAAGACATTTGCACCTCTTTTGGAAACGCGTTGATTAAAATTGTGCCCTTCGGTCGATTGTAAAACAACGCGGAGATCCGAAGCGCGCAACCAATTTATGCAGGAAGGCGAGAACGACCGTTTCTGCGCCGATGTCCGCTTGTGGTATAACTTTGCGCCATTGGGTGAAGCAATCTACACAAGTCAGCAAGTAGCGGAAACCCCTGGACTTTTAACTGTTGACACCCACGGCATGCCCGTGTCCACAGGCGGACGTCCCTTTACAATCCCTTTCAAGAAAATCTTTCAGCCACCAGTCAGGTGGTTGCAAGAATACCAGGTTGCGAGAGACTGGAGTGTACTGATTTATTAACTTTTGTTTTAATCGATAAATTGACACACCTTCCGATTCGAACATACGATTTGGTCGTTCTGTCTACCTAAATTCGGTTGGGCCGTTAGGATAAGAACAGATTTATTATTGAAACCTTCAATTAGCAAGCATTTAATTTTGTTTTCGTCACTTACCACGTAATTTTTCGGTAAACAAAAACAAATGGAATCCAACGAACAAATCGCCGCGGTGTCGATCAAAATTCCCTCAGTCTGGCCAGCGGATATGAAAGCATGGTTTACTGTTATCGAAGCACAATTCTTTTGTCTTGGCATCAGGAAGGAACTGACAAAATTCTATCATTTGGTAAGCGCTTTGACGCCTGAGTTGGTCAGCCGCTTCTCCCACGCCACGATAACTACTGTCGAAACTCCGTATACAACGCTTAGAGAAGCGATGCTTAGTCAGATGCGAAATTCTGATCTGAAAAATGTGGATTTCCTCCTAAACAATATTGAAATAGGGGATCGAAAACCTTCTGCTTTACTGCATCAACTTTAAGGCATTTGCAGTGACATGGGCTTCAATGATTGCTTTATCAAGGTTTTTTAATTAAAAAATATTCCGCTAGCAATCTGGACTTGCCGAAAATGTCCGTTATCAGGGGTTCTAGCGGGAGCTTTGCACAGCGGCGACTGCAGGATAGCCAGGGTTTGCTGAAAATGCTGTCAGCGTACTCGCTTAACTCGACCAATGACAGCGTGGGTGGGAGGGTTGCCAAGGAAGCTCTGACGACCGGGGAAGCTTTTTGGCGAACATTTTCGCTCACGTCTTGGTTCACCGATGGAGCTTCCAGCCGCTAAAGCAGTTGCGAAGGTCTCTTGTAAAACAATTCCTCTTCATTAAAAAGAGAATTGTAGCGCGTTGTCCGCGTTATCGCAGTCTGCCGAATAAGATATGTCTTTAGCACAGTGGTGTCACGGTAATGTGGCGTAAACGAGCAACTAAGTCCTCCGTTAGTTACACCACGACGTGATAAAACTTCGATATCTCCATTATTCTGTTAGCATTGTTGGTAATGTGAGCCGAACTCCACTTCGTACCGGGAATTTTTCAATTTCTATCGTCACAATGGGTTTTTTTAGCAAGCGTTAATTATTATGCACAACTTCCGACGAAATAGGAGTTTGGATAAATGCAGAAGATTAGATATGTGGGTATTACAGTGACTATCATCTCAAGGCTGACCTATATCGGGCGCTCTTAGAACGCGAAATTTGAACGATTAAGTTAGTTAACCTTGATATAAGCTTCACCATAACTCTGGTGAAATAAAGTTTCTATAATCGAACGCCCAACCTCTTAATTTGATATCGATTTTGTTTTTTTGCGTTTCTTTGAATAACCAATCGTCTCGGTAGTTGTGAATAGATGAACCAATCGTCTCGACTTCCTAGAATCTTATTTCACTTTCAATTGACGATACTTTCCATTTTTAAAACGATGACCTGTTAAAACCATAAAAATGTTGCTTTCGGATGCCCTTCGATTGAATACAACACTCGTTATTCCAGATATTTAGCACCTGACGCATTTTCATTGGTTGGTTACCCAAGTGCCCAAACGTCGAAATTTTATTTTGACTACAACGGCCCGAAATTATGCATGGATCTTAACTTAATTTATCCCATACTAAATGAGAGAGATCTCATGGTGAACTCTCAAAATAAAAACCCGTCGAACTGGGCGACGTCAGGGATCCATACCAGGTTCCTAGCAGCCTTGTGTGATCCACTTTAATGTGTACAATTTTGGCGTATCCCTCGACACAGGCGGGTTATGACGCTACCTGTGACAAATTTTTCCAAAATATTTTCTCATTCATATCGTTTGTTTATCTTCCTATAGGAGATAGACGCGACCATCTTGTTTCAGAAAGTCGAGGTCTAATGAAGCATCTGCAACATTAACAAAAGAAAATTTTTCCAGTTTCGACACAGAATTTCAAAGACGTTACCGCCAACAGAGCCCCAATTCTAATTGACGAGATTCGTCACCTTTCCGCAGAAGAAATAGCTTTCGCCTTAAAGACGCAGCTGACGGTTTATGTTGGTACAACACGAACTTCTAGCCTAACGCACGACACTGTCGTTCTCCTTGCCGACGATCGGGAAACGCCATCGCCAGAGAGTAATAGCGGCTGACTCATCTAGAGCTACCTCGAAAAGCCGCGTACTCTTCATTCGGGACCCCAGCAATAATCTGCGTTTCATGCTGGATTCAGGCGAAATACCTATTTCTTTCTCTGACAGACAAACATCATTCTCAACGCATTCTTTACAAGCAGTAAACCGTTGTCCTGGACATGTATAGTTGCGGATATTCCATCCCCGATAATCGGCGCTGATTTTCTCCACGCATTTAAATTTTATCCCGATATCCGAAGACGATGCCTGGTGGACGCCGGCACATATGCACGTGTTACTTGTAGCACAGGTTGCCCCATACCGTATCACCTCAAGCATTCAACAGACGAACCGATGTGCCCCTATCGCTCCCTCGTTTTACGATACCCCGACTTGGTGAAACCTCTAAAGCAAGACGCTTCCGTTCAACACGATGTCGAACCAATCATACGCCCCTGAGGCCCCCAGATACCGCAGACAAGCCCCCGAGAGAAGCCGATTCGCCGAAAATGAATTCAATAAAATGCTGGCTCTGGGCATTATTAAACCATCCTCCAGCAGCTGGTCCTCCCCTCGATACATGGTCGCGAAACAGACTCAAGGGGATTGGAGGCCCTGTGATGATTTCCGGGCCTTAACAGCAGTAACTGAGCACGAAAATTTCCCAATTTCCCATATCTAAGATTGCATTGCCTCCCTTTACGGAAAAACAATTTTTTCAACCGTCGACCTTAAACGCGCCTATCACCAAATTTCCGTCGCAGTAGAAGACATTCCCAAAACCGCCATCAAGACACCATTTGGGTTATTCGAGTTCTTACGAATGCCTTTTGGTTTGCGGAACGCCGCCTAGACTTTCCAGCTTTTCCTCGATTCCATTTTTCGCGGGCTAGATTATGTATTCATATGTGTCGACGGCATCTTGATCGCCCGCACGACACAGGAGGAACTTCTAACACAAGTAGATGAGGTTTTTTTTGGCGTCTTTATCATGGTCGCTTCACATTGCAAGGTCTCTCGAAGGACGTGAGAACATGAGCCAAAGCATGCATTGCATGCCAACGCTCCAAGGTGATCCGTCATAACAAGGCTCGAGTCAGTTTGCTTGACCTACTGGACGCTCGCTTTAGCAACGTACACCTCGATCTAGTAGGACCCTTACCCGACTCAAAGGGCTGCCGTTTCCTCATGACATGCGTGGACCGTTTCACAAGATGGCCATTAGCGGTGCCAATACCCGACGCTACCTCAGAGACCGCAATCAACGCGTTCCTAAACTATTGGGTTGCCGTGTTTGGAGCTCCGCGCTATATCACAACTGATCGCGGACAACAATTTGAGTCGGTCGCGTTCCGCAAGATGTTGGAATTCCTTGGTTGTCTGAGATTACGCACGACAGCTTACCATCCAGCCACTAATAGCATGGTCGAGAGGTTTCACCGGCAGATTAAAGAAGCCCTCAAAGCTTTAGATGACCGAAATGATTGGGTGGACAGTTCGTTGTAGCGAGAAGAGTACGAGGCCATGGCATGAATCAATGGCTTGTGATTCGTAAAAATAAGGATGCGGCCACCTTCCCCAAAATAGCGAAAATGCTTTACGCTGAGGTAAGCCGCCAATAATTCACGTTCGAATGTGCTGTATCGGCGTTCTGTTGGTGATAAAGACTTCGAAAAAAACGCCGATGCTCGTGTCCTTAGTTTAGTACAGCGCCGACTGCAGTGTTCGAATCCATTACCATGAAAAATAGTTGGGCATCAGCGCGCAGATGAACCAATAAGGTCGTGGAAGCGCGACTTGCCTTCAACTTCTGGAAGGCTGCACTCTGCTCTGGTGACAGTTTTACCTGACCGATTGAGGTCAGAGGGGTTAACGCCGAGGCCATCTCGGAAAACTCGGCGATGTAACGTCGGTAAAAATTCAGCATCCCGAGAAATTTCGAAGCTGATGCTGGGAACCGGGTAGTCAGCAACCGCTGTCACCTTCGCGTCCAGTGGTCGAACCCCAGATCATTAAACAAGTTATCACGGAAAATTACTTCAGTTCGGCCTAAATTGCATTTGTCGGGGTTTACCACGAGACCATGTTCATCCAGGCGCCGAAGGACCACTTCCAAATGTCGCAGGTGCTCTTCTTCGTCTTTGCTGGTTATTTTAATGTCATCGATAAATACAAACAGCGAAGAATTTCGTCGATGACGCATTGAAAGGTTTGGGAATCGTTTTTGAGCACAAACGGCATCCGTAAGAATTTAAATGGGTGATTGCCGTTTTCGGGATGTCCGCAGGGGCGATCAGTTTCTCATGATACGACCGGACACGATCTTTTGTGAAGAATATCGTCTTTGCATGTAGGACAAAGACACAGTCGTGAATGTGCGGCGAAAAAAGCAGTAAGGAACTGTGACTGCGTTCAGGGCTCGATAGTCGCCACAAAAACGCCAATTCTCGGATGTTGTCAACTTTACCATCTGTAGCGGGGTTAAAAATTGCTGTCGAACGGGAATGCGATTGTAAGCTCCAGCATTTGTTCGAAATCTTTTTTGCGCTGTGTGTCTCTTTACTGGGTTGAGACGTCGATAACGTTGAAATGTGGCAGGGCCTGTTGTCTTTATATTGTGGACTATTTCGTGTGCTGGCTTCTGTCGCGTTCGGTTCAAGTTTTGGAGATCGGGAAATTGATCGAAAAGGGCCTTGAAGGGAGAGGGTACAATAATGTGGGTATGGTGGTGGATCGAGGTCATTGCCGTGTATCTAGAGACTACCGCTGCCGTTGATTGGTCAACGAGTTTCTTTCGTCGGACGCTGACAGATAGGTTAAGATCGTATGAGGGACATCAGCCACGATGAATGTGAAATGGAATATGCGCCCCGGTTCGAGGTCGATTCGAAGCAAACGCTGGCCGTAAGTTTTGATGTTACGCCAATTGACAGCCTGGAGGACGAAATCGGTGTCAAGGTCAGAAATAGAGGGGGGAATTACGCTCACGTGAGCGCCGGAGTCCAGTATGAAGCGGCAACCGCGTTCGAGGCGGAGTGAAAGCCGCACTCACTGCATGGTCTCTCCGTTTCCCCGACCAAGAACAAAGAGAACGACAGCGCCTTGCTTTGGACTCGCAAAGCTGATTAAACCAACAGAGCGTGTCGTCTAACTTGCTTGTGTTTACGGCCGTCGGTGGCCTTCGTTGAGGATGCGATCGGTCCTTGTCCTCCAGAAAGTTACGAATTTGGTGCCTCAAATCACGCTACTATTGAGCGTTATTGGGTGTCTAGCGGGAGCTTTGCACAGCGACGACTGCAGGATGGCCAGGGTTAGCTGAAAATGCTGTCGGCGTACTCGCAATACTCGACCAACGACAGCGTGGGTAGGAGGGTTGCCAAGGAAGCTCTGACGACCGGGGGAAGCTTTTTGGTGAACATTTTCGCTCACGTCTTGGTTCACCGATGAAGCTTCCAGCCGCTAAAGCAGTTGCGAAGGTCTCTTGTAACACAATTCCTCTTCATTAAAAAGAGAATTGTAGCGCGTTGTCCGCGTTATCGCAGTCTGCCGAATAAGATATGTCTTTAGCACAGTGGTGTCACGGTAATGTGGCGTAAACGAGCAACTAAGTCCTCCGTTAGTTACACCACGACGTGATAAAACTTCAATATCTCCATTATTCTGTTAGCATTGTTGGTAATGTGAGCCGAACTCCAATTCCTATCGGGAATTTTCCAATTTTTATCGTCACAATGGGTTTTTTCAGCAAGCTTTAATTATTATGCACAACTTCCGACGACATAGGAGTTTGGATAAATGCAGAAGATTAGATATGTGGGTATTACAGTGACTATCATCTCAAGGCTGACCTATATCGGGCGCTCTTAGAACGCGAAATTTGAACGATTAATTTAGTTTACCTTGATATAAGCTTCACCATAACTCTGGTGAAATAAAGTTTCTATAATCGAACGCCCAACTTTTTAATTTGATATCGATTTTGTTTTTTTGCGTTTCTTTGAATAACCAATCGTCTCGGTAGTTGTGAATAGATGAACCAATCGTCTCGACTTCATAGAATCTTATTTCACTTTCCATTGACGATACTTTCCATTTTTAAAACGATGACCTGTTAAAACCATAGAAATGTTGCTTTCGGATGCCCTTCGATTGAATACAACACTCGTTATTCCAGATATTTAGCACCTGACGCATTTTCATTGGTTGGTTACCCAAGTGCCCAAACGTCGAAATTTTATAAACCATTTTTGGGAAATATTTAGGCCAAAAGAATAAAGAAAAAGTAAGGGAAGGTTCAACTCCAAAAGAACACCAATCCCATGTAGGCTTTCTTTTTTTGAAAAGCGCGACAAGATCTGCCTCGATTTGGTTGGACATTTAAAAAAAGACGTCACGCGATTTATTTATTTAATTGTCCTGAAATTAACGTGAGATTTTTAATATGTTTCCTAACGGATGTACGTGGCCAATCTGTCGTTGCAATTGATGTCGGCTCCTTTTTGGCAATTCTTTGTTTAATTTAAACCACTTTTAGACTTCTTGAAGCGAATTTAAAGCTCAGCGAAAACGAACTTAGCAGCTATGCTTTCAATAAATGCTTAACATCCCGACACTTACTTGACAACTATTTCCGTTTTCTCGGGTTATCCGCCATTAAATTCTAAATTTATATGTTTTACACAAGGATCAGATTGTCTTATCGCAACCCCCTTAAACCCTTAATCAAAAAATTTTCGGTTTTAACCGTTAATAAGGACTTCGGCCTGCTTCTTTTACACAATTGACTACAACGGCTCGAAATTATGCATGGATCTAAACTTAATTTATCCCATACTAAATCACGAACCCAACCGCATACAGCTGAGATGCGTTCAGTTTAAAGCCACAGTTACGTAGAGATCACAATGTCGGTGTTAAAAAGCCATAACATCGCTTGTCCCCGCCTTTTCTGTGAAAATGTTTTCGTGTCGCAATCGAATTGATAGAGTCACCCATTCTTCTGCATTACTGCCCCCACCCCCTGTATAAATACTACACCGTCGTTTGTCCTTAAAGTAAGGCCGCTGACCCAACACGCTGTAGAATGGGAGGTGTCAGCGCATTGTTATGGGTCGTCTCTGCGTGTCGTGTTGCGCCGCTCATTGTTGCCGTGGGAGCTGTCCACGCCATCGCTATATGCTTATCGCTGCCAAGAGTGATTTAGAGCTAGTTGTGGTAGCGTGGAGAAAATGAGACGAAGCTAGATAGATTGTCACGTTTTTGAGCAAATAATTGATATAGTAATGCACTTCCTGTATTATATAACATTCTCCGATAACAATGCTCCTTCGGACATCGCATTCAAAGCACTTGTTTGGAATATTCAAGATTGGCTTAACAAATATCAACATGCGTATTAATTGAATATTTATGTATTCGTTATAGAGAATATTGGGAACTATGTTGGTTCTCCAAGAAACTTTAATTAAATTAGGCAGACACCCACGCATCACGTCGCATGTCAAATCCCTATAATCGTGTCACAATCGAATCGATTGACTGAATCAACTGGTATAACTGCGCATATCACCTATACAAATACTAGATGATGCATGTTAATAAACGAGGCTTTTCGGTTCAACTCGCAAGACCTCCTTCGGCGTACAATATGTCTCCGTTTTAATGTCTTCCGATTGGTGAGACTACGTATAATAGGGATGCAACAGTTCATATTGAGAAAAACAAATTGGGAACAGTGTGTTTTTATACCCCAGCGCGGTTTTCAAATATTAAAATTAACAGTTTCAAGCATTTTACAGCCAGTTTATGACCGAGCGCGAACATTTTCCAATCCGCATGTATCATTCTAGCCAATAACGTGACCAGCACGCCTGAAATTATCTGCATTGATTGCGATGTCAAAGTCGAAGCGGATGCTATCCCAAACAAGCAGTCGAGAAACTCTTTATCACCCTTAAATCTCGGGGGTTGATGTGCATTTTAAATCAGAAAACGCGTTCAGCTTGTTTGTGAAATATCACGGTACAACCAACAGGTGGCATATTTTTTCCTGGAATCGATCCATCGGCAATTCTGTGGAAATTATTAATGAAATGGTGCTTCTTTACAGGCCGATTTGAAGAAGTTCAAGTGGCGCTGCATTGCGAGTTGTCCGGATTCTCTCTCAAACATCGACAGCACCGTAGTCGTTTACATCAGCAGGGAACTCTACAAATAATCCCTAATTATTTTTTTACATAAAATACATTGTTTTAACAATATTTCGGTTACTTCAGTGTTTTCTTTGGGATAAAAGCTATTGAGAAAGCTTGTTTTTTTATTTGCACAAACATTCAGTGACTCTTACGGGATTTCTAACTCATAACGCAGCTATAACAGTTCTCGTAAAAAGTGGGAATACGTCAATTAAATAGGAAAAACAAAATCCATATATTATGAATATTATTTATTTTGACTGTGTTTGGTCAATAAAGAAGACGTTGCCTTTCCAAAGGCTAGATTTTCGTTTTCGATCTTTTAGATAAAGAACGACATTTCAGTTGTTCTTTGTGTGGTTCATTGGTTAATAATTAAATTTTTCCCGCTTTGCAAAAGAATTAAGTCACACTTTAAGTAACAACTACATATATTGGCCACTTGAGGTTTGGATGACTGAATCATTGTCACATTGAAAGCTTTACGAGTAACGTTCTCTTCGTCATTGTTAGATTCCTTAGAGCCAATCCCTGAAAGCGGGAGCGTTTTGGCTGTCTTAGAGAAATGAACCGCCAACGCGCACTGATACACTGACAAACATAAACAATATCTAGCAAATGTGCATCTAGTTGGAAAAGGTCGATAAAGCCATTGAAAAAGACGAAAGAGTCCTTCAGCAGGTGCATTTGTTGCTTTTATTTTAAAACGGATGTCTCCGAAGGAACCACGCCATCTAATCGAATGAATTTTACGTCAAAGACTTGTCCGTGATTACAATGCATGTCATAGAGAAACGGCGAGTCTTTCCGCAGTGCTGGTTTTCTCTCTTATTATACATAATGGAAACTTATTCTCTACTTGTCTTTGGAGGTTGCCGATCCACAAGAGATATTAGGTTTTACGAATCCCCTTATATCGTGAAAATTACAAAATATAATTAGACATACGCCGTCTGTTATGCAACGTCCAAGGATGTGGGTGTGCAATACCCTGAGATTTGGGACCACCACGAAGGCGGGCAGGCGCGACGCCGCAACCAATAAGCGGAGGATTCCCTCCTGTCTCCTTGCCGTGAACCCGTCTGACCCGTTCGGTGTTGCGTGGAGTGCAGCCGATGTCAGAGTCGAGTCGGTGGCTGGAGGATAACATGCTGTTTCCTAAGTAATCGTCGTGGTTGTGTCGATTTAACAACGGCTCTCTGGTCCAGATAGCTGGCTTGGGTCTATCTTCTCAGGAAATTCAATCCTTCGTTGGCGACGAATTAGGTGACGGCGGAGGAGTGTCCGAGGTGTATTCCGCGAACAAGCGTTCCCTCATTTCAACTCGGGCAAATCCTCGATGTGGATAAGTTGGACACAAAAGAAATTAGGGCAACCTGGTACCACAGTCAAAAAGAGATCTCATGGTGAACTCTCAAAATAAAAACACGTCGACGTAAGGGATCTATACCAGGTTCCTGGCAGCCCTGTTTGATCCACTTGAATGTGTACAATTTTGGCGTATCCCGCGACACAGCCGGTTTATGACGCATCCTGTGACAAAGTTTTCCGAAACATGTTCTCATTCATATTGTTTGTTTATCTTCCTATAGGAGATAGACGCGACCATCTTGTTTCAAAAAGTCGAAACTAATGAAGCATCTGCAACATTAACAAAGAAAAGTTGTCCAGTTTCGACACAGTAAAGATGGCAATGAGCCATTAGAGACAAGCTGCACGGGACACCTCTGAGGGTTATTTATTAATTTTTGCAAGAAATAGCTAAAGCCGGGGGGAGGTGCGTCAAGTTCATTATTGGTTATTCGAGCATTAGGAGAACACCGTAGATTACAAAGGATTGCTTGGATATCTGCATTTGCAAACTGAGCTTCCAGGTTTGGGAACTAGCATATAGAGGCTGAAGTTAATTTCAAACTTAGGGATTCAACAGAAAACACGAAGATTGAGACCATAGCGTCCATGGCCTCATTATAGATCACATTTTGTGCAAGTTGACCCATACGAACAAGGAACCAATAAATAAAAATGTCACATTCTTAAAACATACATATTCAGGCAAGGCGCGCAAACCGTTTTACGTTTGTTTACCAATTCCAAAAAGATTTATCCGGCGAGCCAGAATTAAAAGTAAAATATTAACTAGTACATTTTGGTTAATATCTATGCGAAGTCGTTTCTTTTTTTGCGTAAAAATGTGTGTGCCTCTGGGCAGCTTAAAAAGCCTTCGATATATTTTTATTTTTGTTTCTAAATTTATTGTTTGGTAGAAAAAACCGTCATCTAGGATTGAGTTGAATTTTAAGTTCCCCTCGCAAAATCTGGGTTAAGTTTTCACACAAAGATTACGTCCCTGTGTTTTGTTTATTGGCTCGTTCGGTTGTCGATAAAAGCAAATAACTTTATATACGTACGAATAAGTAAGCCGAATTTGGTTGAGGACGGTTTCGTGGATACGCTAGTACTGCAGTTTGAATCCGATAAAGCTATAAAAATTTTGTCGCGGCCACTCGGGCAACGTGTTTATTTCTGTGCTTGGAGGAACAGGGATTGCGTGGTTTTCGGGTTGTCATTAAAGTTGTTTGTAATCGCTGTCCTTTGGGTACTCCAGGATCGTCGCCTCTCTGGTTTGCCGTTGAATGTTTTGAGTAGAAAAACCAGGACATATTTCAGTGAAATTATTCTGTGCCATTACCAGCTTTACCCACCTTCGTTCGAGACGCGACTCTATCAACTGTACTTGGACATTTGCCCGTAAGCTGCGCTGAAGTTAATAAGTCTTGTGACTTCTGGTTGTTGTAATCTGTAGTTAGTTTAAGTTACTTCAATTCGTTTACTTACAGACCGAGAGTTACCAAACATTTTAAACAATGATTGATAGTTTCTGGCAATACACTTGGATGCATGTAACGCAGCGGTGACTGTTAGAAAGACTTATTAAAGGACATTATCGACAAAAAATGGATTCCCTGATCTCTTTTTGAAGCCTCACACCCTTAATAATAAAAAAAATTCGCGTTAATGAAAAATCTGTTAATCAAGCTACACATTAAAAAAATATTTACTGGGAGTCGTAATGAAATAGCCGTAGATAGATGTATTTAGATTCATGCTCTCTTTATTAAGAAATCTATTGCGTGTCATCAACGATGGAATGGTACTGAAAGCTTTTCTCGTGTCAACTCGAGTTTACTCGCGCGTTAAGCATTGCTCTACGCACACACACAATATTCATCGAGTAGATTCGAACAAGCACGTTTAATCACGCTTTCATGTGTGCTGCTCGTAAAAGAAACTATTTTGAAAACCAAGCTGGCATCGAGGTTGTAGAGCATTACAATAACGGCATCATTTTTAATTTTGCTCTCCATGAATCAAAAGTGTAAAATGTAAAAAAATCGGCGATTACTTCGGATGCCCGTATTGTGAAGCTTAAATTTTCATCACATTCGATAGATAAACTATTAGCGATATGGGCTTCCTCCGTTTTTGTAAAAACAACGACCACCATTAGATCGGTTTTAATTTATGCTTCTAATTCCCAACTTTAAACAAATATAGACAACGTGAAAGTCGGTAGACAATTAGTAGTATTGCTGTGTTAAATCAAAAAGGCTTGCTGAGATATTGAATACAATGACGCATTATCTACACCCTTTTCACTTAAAGTCTGCATTTAATTCCGTCGTGGTGCAGCAATCACACCATGACCTTAAAACTGGGTGTGATTGAACACAATATTTATTTAAAGAAGTACGAAGTTATTTTGAAAAGCCTTAAAAGTTGATACAAGAGTTGAATTTTCAAAATGTTTTGGATGCTTGGATGGCTTTGCAATCCAAGCAAATAAATAGACAATTATGCAGTGTCGTAAAGCAAACATGTAGCTCATTAATTGATTTCATGGCGTATTACAGAATGAGAATTTGGGGTTTTATTTCCCCTGTTTCGGGTGCATATAATACAAATTTAAGGATATTATTGACACTTAATTGATTCCCTTAACCGTTATTAATTTAGGGTTAAATTGGGCTTTAACGACTTGTTTTATTTAACCGGAAAAATTATATTGAATCGAATAGTCGCCTTTTGCTGCTAAAATTTAAGAATATTTGTCTATTTAATCAATGAAGTCACGATGATAATTTTTATACGCATTTATTTTAATTCAATCTCATTTGAAAGATTTAACATGTATTTAGCTGCATTCCTATTAATTAATTATGAAAACAGCTAGTGTAAAGAAATTTTCCCCTTATTGTTTTTACTACTTAAACCTGTTCAGATTTAAATCGACGTTTTTAATACCGATCGATAATTTTGGCAGCATGGAATTGAAAGAAGCGTGCAATTTATGCACTCAACGCCCTCAACACTCGTTTAAATCTAAAAAAACTACGACACATGGTATAATTTATAAGATAGACGGTTGGAAAAGGACAACAATGTTTCGCCTTAAATGGGCAATTTTTTAAAGCATGAAGTCAAATAAATGATATCAGGAATTTTCGCTACGATAACCGTACATTTATGACATGGTTTTCAGAACAAACATTTCAGTTGCTATGATAAAGGAACGATTTCTTTTTATTTCAGGCGTTTCATTAACCTGAAAATGTAAAGAACCTACATTTTGATTCAGCTATACTGTGCCAATATACCTCTGTTTTTTGATGCTCTTCAAGAAAAGCGGAAACACAGTTTGAGCAAGTGAATAATATAAACTAAACTACTTCTCTGAAGACTAATCGCGTTTTTTTTAATTCTTATAACCGGGAATTTAGATTATAACAATAAAATCATACTATTCAATCGATGAAAATTTTTCAGTATTGCTGCTCTACCAAGATATTAGATGATTGGTCTATCTCAATCCTGTGCAAACTGATTTAATCAACTTGGCGATTGCAAAAATTAACAAAGCAGCCATTCGCGTAAGTGATTGGCTTCAGAGACGTGTACGCGCACACTTGAACAATGCGCACGCATGAATCACAGACCCCCAAAGCACTTTTGTTTAAGCTCCAAACATTCAACGACTAAACAACGTGTCATGAGTGCTGCACAAACTGTCCCGATTGGAACCGAATTCGCCCCTTCGGACGACGATCTCAATGCCCTCAGCAACAGCGGACGCCAATTCGACCTCAAGATCGAAGTGAGCCAATGGGTGAACGGTTTAACCTGTAATCTTCCTTAATTTTATCGTAAACTAAAACACCGGTGTTTACTAAGGAGAGTTTTTTTCCAACTATGTTTTTAAGTCACTACTGACCTAGACAAAGGTCACCCTGGTAGGCATACAAGCTATACCTTTAATAAAAGAGTCGAATGGGGGTGCTTTTTTGAAGCTGTCGAAAAAAGGTACTTTCGGAGGTCGTTAATGATAATGCCGATAATCCTTAATAGATGATGAAGGCAACGCAACCTTTGTTCACGTGATAACATTGAGACTTTTAAGAGAAATCGATTTGACGTAATAGTCCCAGTTATTACTGATAGTATGTATGAAAAATATAAAAAAAACAACTTCCTTAAGAACACTGTGGTACTTCTAAAACATTTTCCTCCACCCACCAACATCATGTTGAATTACTGGCACACATTTATTACACTGAATCGTATTGCAATAATAAAGCCATCAAATTTAACCTTGATATTGGGCACCGACCCGTTTTACCGAATAATTAAAGCATTGAAAACATAAGAAATTGCGGTATCGTTTCTCAAATTAAAGCCTTGATTTGTTGAAGAATTGTTGAATGTTTTGCTTGATTTATTTAATTTTAACCCTCTCAAAGTAAAAGTTCCATATTATTCCTACCGATTCGTCAAAAAACAGCGTCCGCGTTTTCTAACAGGAGCATAAAAACGATGGCTATGTTAGATCCTATGAAAATAAGCGTTCACATGTGCCACGTTGTCCAATGTATTTTATATCTGTGCTCTTTTCGTATTAGAAATCAGTAAACGCTATTGTAAAAGTTTGAAAATGGAAATTGTAAAACAAGCGATTCTACACCATTACCGCGCTTGATAAATTAAATGCCAGTATTTGTAGCACTATACTTCGTAAACTGTTTGTGTTTAAATCAAGTAAAACGTTGTCGAATTTTACTAGAATGTCTGTAAAATCTATCGACTGGTTGAGCTATTTAACGCAATGACGCATTAGCTACACCTAAATTTTATTTCGTTGTCGTGCATCAATCACACCATGCATCTTGAAACTAGGTGTGATGAAACCCACAACGGCTTCAATGCATTGCAAATAATCAGCAATACTTTCTAAATATGTAAACTAAAGCATTCAAACAAAAAGAATTGGCAGAAAATTCGATATTTTCGTAGAGACCTTACGACGCCCTCTTTCTTAAAGAAAACTGTCAGTCTCCTAAAATGTTCCTTAATTTCTTCTTCGATTGAAATTGATGCACATGAAATCCCATGTTAAGTCCTTTTTAACGAAGCACGATACGAATTTGCCCAGAATGTATTTTTTCACCTCGATTAATTAATTCAAATCTTAGAAGTATTTATTTAAAATATAGGATTTTTTATCTTCGTAAGTAAATGCAGTTAACATTTCGGTACACATTTTTCCGATCTAAAGGACAAATGTAGCTCGAACAACTGCAAACGCCTTCTAGTCTACGGCCTTGAAATGGGAGGTGATGGCAAAACAGCGTGTCTAACGACATTGCCGCAGTTCGAGCACGACGGTCAAATGGACCTTCGTTTCCCCTTTCTCTGGTCGCGCGGCGTTGCCAGTCTTAACGGTGAGTAATCTTTCGCGACCTTTTCGTTTTGTCTAGCAAACAAAACAAAAAAGGCAACATCGCCGTGCGTTTTGTCTTTCAGGAAAGGTCTACTTCATTGGTGGAGAAATACCCGACCAATCGGATGTTTTACCAACAGTGACGGTGATTGATGGCCGGACAGGGCGCGTCACGCAAGCGCCACCACTCGAGACCCCGCGCTGCAATTCAGCTATTGCTGCGTCTGCAAACGAACTGTTCGTTTGTGGCGGAGATGGTGGAGACGAGATTGGTCCTTTGTCGAGCTGCGAGCGCTAGGTAGAAGGAAGGTGAGTCGTTTGTTGCCGTCGCCTGGTTTGTGTTGTCCGACTTTTCTTTATCTGTTAACGTTTTCTTATTATTCTTCTTTTTCGCCCACAGTGCGTCTTGGCGATTGCTGACGCCACTGATCACAGCACGCTTCTACGCAGCCGCGATTGTCTTATCTGAAAACGACGCATTTCTTCCCAACGCACCGCATCTTCTCTTGACTGGGGGTGAAGTTGTTGATGGCAGCAGTCTGTCTGACGTGTCGCTTCTGTGTCTCCGGGAGGGCGAAGATTCACCACAGTGGATAGAATTGGCGCCGATGCACAATGCGCGCTGCAACCACGGAATCGCGCTCTTCGCTGGGCGCATTCTCGTTGTGGCCGCTTTTAACTGCCGCTCAGTTGAGATGCTGACGCCTCCACGTGAAGTCGGAGACCCTGGCCAGTGGACTGACCTGAACCCAATCGGCGTGGCTTTCCCCTGTTTGTTGGTTCGCGTCGCAGTCTACGAGAATCGTTTGCTTTCTTTTAGTATGTCGACGTCGTGATGAAAATGTTTTTTTTATCATCTGCAATACTCTCTTTTTTTCTTATTCACATTACAGATTTTTGTGGCGAATCACAAATTGTAGAATTTGTCACCGAAACTCCCGGACAAACGGTAGACGATGAGGTGATACATTTTCACGTTTCATAAGCTTTTCATACACTTCAAGGTTTTTGACGACTGGCGCATTAGCGCTGCCATGGCAACTGCAGTGTCAACACGCAGACAACAATTCTCTTTTAATTTTTCCCTTTATGCTTCTTTGTAGGTTGATTTGACGAAATTCAAGTGGCGCCGCGTTGCCGGTTGTCCGGATGCTCTCGAGTGGCTCGAAGGCGCCGTAGTCGTGGACGTCCCCAAATAATTCCTCATGTTTATCGGCAATTATAAAACTTTTTTCTTTGATATAAGGATTTTTTAAGGAACAAAACTTTGGTCGCACAAGTGACTTTAAGCAGATTTCTTACTAATTAGGCTGTAACAAATACCTACGAAGGAAGGGTAAATACGGCAATTGAACATGAAAAACAATGATTATATTTGATAAATATAATTTAATATGACTGCTTTTAGTCGGCGGGCATGGGAAAATTCAGATTCGATGAATGCATGCATGCTAATTAATAATAAAAACTAAAAAGAAGTAAACATTAATATCCAGGTAAAGATAATTGTAATTGAGGTTAAATACTATTGCATTGCTACCGGGTTTATTATGTTGGCGGATATCTGTTATGTCTATGGGTTTTTGTCAATGTTTTCGACCAATGCGTAGACAATACCGTTCAATACAAACAAGAATGGCGGTATATCACAATTCGGTCATTTATTATTTGTCCCGATTTCGAGTATAACCAGAGCAGGTGAAAGACGAACTTTAAAAATGTTTCAACATCTTATACTTAAGAGATTGCCTACGTTTACTGCTGACAGTTTTGGTCCTCGTGGCGTCAATTATTTTTATTAAACCTAGGAACAGCGCCAATTAAGCATCCGAAACATTTTGAAAATTCGATTCTTGCATCAAAAATATTGCTGCACTTCTTTTAGCAAGTTATAACAATAATCGGACAATTCTCTTTGTTTAAATGCTTTATTTTACATATTTAAACCGTATCTACAATGTTTTACGCCGTTGTTGTTTCCATAACACCAAGTGTCAAGGCCATTGCGTGATTGTGGTACCACGACGAAATGTGGGTTTAAGTTAGAAGAGCGTATTCAATACCTCAGCAACCTGTTGAGAGTGCACTCAACCAAATTAGTAATAGTATACCACGTTTCACTCCGTCTACGTCAGTTTAAAAACGGGATTCAGAAGTATAAATTTGTACCAATCTGTTGGTGATCGTTTTTTAATAAAAACTGAGTATGCCAAATCGCTAATATTTTATATATCGAGGGTGAAGAAAACCTAAGCTACACAACACGTTGTCGATTCTTTTTACAATTTACACTTGTGCTGGAAAAAAAACATTCTGCAAATATGTGTTTATGAATCAGTGCTTAAGGGCACTAAAAAAAATCTTATTGCTTCGATCTGCAATCTGTATTAATTAATGTGGCTTTGGTTTTTCAGTCAAAGCCCAGTTCTTCACAAAGAGCATGATTTAAAGTGATGACGTTTATAAGGCTCCGCCCGATCGATGTAAGCCTGGCTTTAAAAAGAGTGTCGTTTACAAGCAGCACGAATTAAGGCGTGATTCGACGTACTTGTCGAAATCATCATGATTACTATCGTGTGTGCATGAATCTGATGACTTCTATCTCTAAGTTTATTTCCACCAATACTGTTATGAATGAAAACCGGTTCAATCTTGTCGTGGCCTCTCTTTTTTAGAATTGTAAATAAAAAGCTTTAATTTTTAACAGATTGTCGTAATTCGCAGTTCGAAGATAACTTAACCCACGAAACCCTGGTAACAAACGCGTCTAAAGGGTTATATCAGAGAACGCAAACCAAACTATAATCAAGATAGTTTTCTTGATTTAATAATACAAAACCATGACGTTTAGTCGGCGATGATGCGTTCGTGGGTCTAAATCGGTTCGTGTCTGTTAAAACAATAAAAATTGTGTTTAAGGTCACTACATGGCTCCCCCTTTAGACTCTTCGTCGTCAGGGGAAGAGATACAATAAGGATAACTTGCGGGATTTCAAGTAAACAGACGGTTTATTAACGGACAAAGTGTAGTAGATGCGGGCGTGTTCGGCTGACACGACCGCTTCGTGTACGGGAGGTCGTCAGTGCGTCATGCAACTCTTGACTGATTCGACCATTCATGGATATTTTTAACGTTTTATCCGAACGGGAAAGTACCGGATACGGACCATCATATGGTGGTTCAAGAGGACGACGGACTCGATCACAACGGAGAAAAACGTAGGTGCTCGTTTTGCTGTTGTTTGTTGTACCAAGGAGCCTGACTTATGGGGTCTGGTTTCTTTAGGCCGAACGCTCCAAGCAAAACTTCGTAGCATCTGAAGAACATAGGAGACAAACAGGGACGGCTCAGCTGCTCTTGGGTTAACAAACTCACCCGGTAAGCGAAGAGTTGCACCGTTGACCAATTTCCCCGGACAGGAGTCGACGTCGGGTTTAAACGTCGTACGAATGCCAAGCAGGACGAGAGGCAAATTGTCTACCCAATGTTTTCGGTCATCCTGAGCCATGAGGAAGGACTTCAGTGTTCGATGGAGGCGCTCAACCATCCCATTAGCCGCGGGATGGTTACAAGTTGTGCGGATTCGCTGGCATCCAAGAAATTGACACATCTTTTGGAAAAGCGTTGATTCAAATTGTGCCCCTCGGTCTGTTGTCAAACGACGCGAAGATCCAAAGCGCACCCCCAGTTTGCGCCGCATACATTGCGACCTACTTTTCTATTGCATTTTTCAGTTGCCCGAAATGTTGTGGAAGAAAATACAATAAACAAAATCTGGAAAGGTTTCGCAAAATATTCTTTGTATTGATAAACAAATTCACCATTTCCAACAATCGTCTACCGCATCACGAATTCTAGCAAATATTTTTAATGTAAAGCGCGATCAACGGTTTTTCATTAACATGAATCCTTATATCTTTTATAACATGACCCTGTTAAGTTGAAACCAACGTTATTCCAAAAATCCTTATTATACTGTTTAGCATATTACGGCTTTAAATTTATAAAGGCAACTTGATATAATTCAAAAGGTTTGCAATACGCTGTCACTACTCTTAAAGGTAAAAACGATAAAATAGTTGAAACATTGAAGCGAAATAACATATCAGGAGCCTTGATACTCATTACATAAATCGAAACGTGAGGCAGGACAGAAAAGACATTTTAACCGCGGGTTACAATTCCCGGACTAATTTCCCCTGTTCCTCCTACACGGGCTAAAGGCAAGTCTTGTCGTACCTTTTTATAGAAAAATAAAGGGTGAGCTATACCTACCTGTTACAGACATTATTTTTTTGTGATCGTAAACTACTTCCACACTCAGTACTGCTACGCCACCGTGTTTTACAAAGACATTGCGCGGGATATGAAAGACACACAATCTTGTTTTAACAGCCTTTAGACGAGTTGGCTGTCTTCTATGACGGCGAAAACTTCAAGAGAAACCGTCAACTCTTATAACGTTCAACGCAGGTCAGAGTTTCCATTATGTAAAATTAGAGCGAAAATTGGCACTGCGGAAAGACTCGCCGTTTTTTTATTACATGCCTTGTAACATCTGACGTTAATTTCATTTGATAAGATGGCGTTTAACCTTCGGAGCAATCCGTTCAAAATAAAAATAACGCAACTGCTGCAACCTCAGTCGTTTTTTTTAAATAGCTTTATCGACCTTTTGAAACTAGACGCACCTTTGCTAGATATTTTTTTATGTTTGTACATGTATCCTTCTAGAAATCACTCGCAAAAGCTGGGAAGAATATGTAATGCACTTACAGCTTGCGTGATTAATAAAAATATCCGTTCGCATAGCAGCTTTTATAATGACCGAAACAGTCCTTCATTCATACTGAATACCTTCACCAAAGAGCGCTTCAAGCTGCTAGCGACAACATCGAGGTGAATAACAGGTAATCTCGGACTGTAATCGTTCGCTCGGAAAAACGCTGTGTGATTAAAGAGCAGCATCTACCGAAACGGTCGTCATTCAAACTTATTTGGGCAATCCAGTGTCGAAATAGAGCAGAAAATTCACCATTCGAAAAACAAAAATCTCGTATCGGTTTATTGTTGATAAAGATTTGATGTTTCCATTTAAAACGTCCCCGAGATTACGAAAAGATTTCCCACGATAACACAATCAATATATCGGGTTAAATCAACGTGGTACTGAATTGGTTTCAGTAGAAAATGCGTAAATCACAAAGTAGTTCTGGACTCATTAACCTCGTCGTTTAGAATCACATAATGACCTTTAATCGAAGCTGTCCACTCGGCGTACTTCGAACAGTCGCGCCCTCCAGAGAAAAAAAAGAATTATAATAGCTGATTTGCAACTCTAAGCCTGTATCTTCTCCTACTCTACAAACCGCAGCCGCCCCAATCACAATCACCTTCACGTGTCGTTGTGCCGAGGTAGTAGACGGGCGTGGACGTTAACTCACGGCATCGACTTACACCAAGGCATCACATTTCCAAGGCCATGACTGTGCTGACGTCGTCGCAGACATTCGTTCGAGGCTGCCGAGGTAGGAGACATACACCCGTGAAGTCTTTCTCCTAGGGAAGCGCTTCTTGAACAACTGAAGGTGTCCGCTATCAATCACCGAGTGCTTCCTGATTTGCTCGCCGAGAAGCGCAATCACGTGGCCACAACCCCGCGATGTGCGTTGACTGTGCGGCCTACACTGACGCCATGAGAACACTTACGACCTCGTCCAAATCGAACTTTTCAACGAGGAAATCTTTGTCGAAAAGACTGCGCGACAGAACAGAGTAAAATCATTCGCTCTTCGTTTATCGGGTAATCTCCAGTCACATCGGTCGCTTCTCCGGTTCATTCATCATTAAGAGAGCGATCAACAATCGACAGGAATCCCTTTCCTTGGAACCATAAAATCTATACTTATTCGTTGAATGTTGCTACAGTCCAGCATGAACCCGAACAAGAAAACGCGTTCAGCAGTGTCTTCTGTAACTTCGACCTCTCAAGTGTAAGCGAAGCCCAAGATTGACCCGATTGTTGGGTTTTGAGTGCGAAAATTGCGCGTTGCTTTTAATTCGCAACTGCCAAAATTATCGATCGGATTCGATTGAATCGGGTGACAATAATCGCTTCGAAACATGCATGTGGCAAAACCAGTTTATACAAGAAAGATGTTAAATAAGACCGTCTATTCCGTATTATGTGGAATACACTTAATTAAAAGGAAGAAATACCCATTTAAAAAGTTTTGCTGCTTATTTAAGAAAATATGCAAAATAATCCTAGTACCAATTGCTGTCGCGCCTGAATGACAAATATTCTGCGTAACAGAATCGCAGAGTCACAATTGCATTAAATTACATTTTACAGAAAAATTAAATTATCAAAAAAGATTTGTAAGATTTGATTAAATTTATCTAGGTGAAAAAATACTAAAGGACTAAAAATGAGAATTCCTATGCATAAATTAGTAACCACTGCAACAATAATTTTCTAAAAACAAAGCTTGTTTCAATATTAAATAAATCTAAGGGAGTCTGTCAGGTTTCTAAAATAAAGAAGAAGTCGTAAATGCGATACGAAAATATGGAATTTTTTCGACAATTCTCCATCAATTGAATGCGGTTGTTTACACAATAAAACCGTATTTCTAAAATCATGCAAGCAGTTACGAGATTGCACGGACTTGTAAGCAACAGTCTACCAAGTGTTACTGAATCGATATTTTTTTTAAAAACGGGGATTTAATTGTAAAAATGCAAACAGATCTCATTGTTGTCGTTTTTCAATAAATCACGAACCTATTACGACGATGTATGCCCCAATGACTATTTTTTTGTGTTTCGAGAACGTTAAGGGTGTAGAAAATCTAAGTTACTCTTACTGGCACCTTTTTACATCGTTTATCTTAATATTTACAGTTTTATAGGGAGTATAAAATAAGCGTTTAAGTAAATTAGAAGTAGAAAGATATAAATTTGAAGAAGAGGAAGAGATTAAGTATGACGTCTAGAAATTGATTAAGCTAGCGATGAAGGAAGCGTCTCAGAAGAAGGACATGAAAGAAAAGATAAGAAAAATTAAGAATGATCAGCAAAGTGGGCTAGAAAATGAGAAGACGTACAATTAGGATATAATGCGTTTAAAATATTGATTACCCGAAAGTAAATGTATTTACTGTTTTTGGTTTACCTGCACTTATTAAGTAGCATAAATGTATTTAAAGAATTTTATTTCGAGCGACTAAAAGCAGTCAGAATGTCCAGGGTGTCACAGCGCCAACAAGCTTCAACGAGAAGGCGCCCAGCAAAGAAAGCGATTTCTTGGCTGCGGCGCGCGTGGTAAATCGGCGCCAAATCGATCCACAGTAGCGCGTCTCCGTCGCCACCAAGACTTAGAAGCAAAAACGTCAGACAGCTCATCGTTATTGCCATCTCTCCTTCCAGTCAAGACGAGATTCAGTGCGTTAGTACGAATGGTGTTGTCTCCAGACAAGACAATCGCGGCTGCACTGACGTTTGCTGTGTTGAGTCGTAGCATCGGTCGAAGGAGAAGACGGTGATTGGCAACACAAATGGCACAACGGTGGCGTCTTGCTTTGAGGTCCTTTACTTATGACGTGGTTCATCAGACTGCGAAACATATCAAGCATGCCGTAGTATTGTATATAGGGTAGAATAAACCCTGAATGGAGAATAGACGGAATGTCTGTAATACCGGTGTAACTCTGAAAGCCAACCGAGACCCTTGACGAATAGAACACGTGCAGCAACGATAATTCGTATTCAAAAGTGTAACGTACAATATACGTTAGTATAGTAAAACACAATTAATAATAAGAGTTAGCAATCACCACATCCACCTGGGTGCAGCAGCTTCGATGGCATGCGGTAGTTGACCGGCGATTTCAAACCCAAACGCTCCGAGCGCCGAGGTAGAACTTGCGAGCTTTGGTCTGGAACGGATGGAGTCGTATTAGCCAGATCAGCTGGTTCAGACGAATGGAAATCAGTAGCGGGCACGTCTGGTTCAGAAGGATGGGAATCGATGACGGGCAATGCTGGTTCATCGAATCGGATTTGATCGACATGCCGACGATGACTTGATAAATCAGTGACGTCGAGGATGGTAACCATACGATTCCCACTTCTTCCAAGAATAAGACCTCGAGACGGTCGAAAATCATTCCCTTTGAAGAAAGTAACTTCTCCCGATTTAAGGCATTGGAACGATGTATTGAGTTTGCGCCCCTTGAATAACACAACCGGACTTTTACCAGTGGTAGCTTGATCAGCATTACGGTACTGCATTAGGAAATTGTCGATAGACCGATCTAAATCTGTAAATGTACTTGGTTTCATCGATGATATAGCCGCCTTCAGGGTCTTGACAAAGTTCTCTGCTAAGCCATTCGACTGAGGATGTCTGGGAGCCGTGAGCAAATGCCGGCATCCGAGACCTTTGACCCAAGTTACCAAATGGTCGGCGGTGAAATGTGTACCATTGTCCGTAACCAAAACGAGCGGAATGCCTTCACGGCTGAATAACTTCCGAAACACCGCTTTGGTGAAGTCAGCATTGGCACTGGTCGTCAGAAATACTTCAGGCCAACGTGAAAATGAATCGATCACAACAAGAGCATAGTATTTGCCGAGAAATGGTCCACAATAATCAGCATGTATTCGTTGCCATGGCTCACAGGACCCTGGCCATGGAGACCATTTAGAAGGCCTTGAGGGCAACTTGTGCAAGCATCCATCACACCGGGCAGCCGTTCGCCGGATATCGGCTTCAAGTTCCGGCCACCAACATGAATTTCTTGCCAATGACTTCATTTTATCAACACCAAGATGACCGGAGTGCAGATCGTCAAGAACAGGTTTGCGCAGCACTGGTGGTACCACAATACGGTCTTGATAACAAAGTAGACCTTCTGGAGTGGAACCCAAATCGTCCCTCCGAGAGTAGAATTGTGGGAACTTCTTTTTATCAGCATTATTCCAGCCCTTTCTGAGTGCCGTTAGAATTCTCTTAAATGCCAATCGCGTCTCGGAGATGAGATCATCGCGACTCACAGGCAGTGGTTGCAGCAGGAGAGAAGAGCCTTCCGTAATCTCCTCTGTAGTGGCAGTTCTGGATAAGTAATCGACATGCTGGATATGTTTGGCAGGCCGATGAACCACGTCATAAGTATAGGCGCTCAAAGCGAGACGCCACCGTTGCACCATAGCTGCAGAAGCCTTTGACAATGAATGACTTGGATTGTAAATGAATTTCAAAGGTTCATGGTCAGACACAATCGTGAATTGTCTGCCGAATAAGTATTTATGCAACCGCATCACAGCCCAGAAAACCGCCAAGGCTTCGCGATGCGTTTGGGCGTATCCACGTTCAGCTGTGGACAACCGCCGTGATATGCAGACAACAGGTCGGCCCTCTTGCTCCAACACGGCAGCTATACCGGAGGGCGACGCATCAGTTATCAGTGTTGAATGTAATCTTGGTGCAAACGGTTGTAGGATAGCTTCTGAATTCAAAAAGGCGAGCAACTTCCGTAAAGTCTGCTCATGCATAGAATTCCATTGGAAGGTTGGCGCATTCTGAAGCTCGAATAAGCAATCAGCGATACCAGCAAAATTCGGTATAAATCGCGAATAGTATTGGATGGCTCCCATAATAGAGCGTAATTGGCTGCAATTCGACGGGGACTGCATTTCCACCAAAGAATTCAGTCTTTTCTTGTCTGGGTAAAAACCAGACTTATCAACAGTAAATCCAAGGCAGTCAAACCTTTGGACAGCAAATTTGCATTTCGACGGATTAACCGCCACATTATACTCGACAAAGCGTCGGAATAGCTGGAGGAGTCTCTCGTCATGCTCGCGACGCCAAATGTGATAGTATTGTATATAGGGTAGAATAAACCCTGAATGGAGAATAGACGGAATGTCTGTAATACCGGTGTAACTCTGAAAGCCAACCGAGACCCTTGACGAATAGAACACGTGCAGCAACGATAATTCGTATTTGTTTCTATTGTTTCAATTGAACCGTAAATATCCGTTAAATAAACCGATAAATAATATACCAATGATTTAAGAAAAAGTATCAAAATAAACCTTTTAGCTTTGACGGAAAATATGAGAGCAACGAAATAAATGTCACGATTAAAATGTTTTACTGCACAAAAATACGCTAACAGAGTGTAAATTTCGGATAACCGCAATGTCTGAAATCAACGCTTATAGGTTTTCATTAGACTACATACATCCACACGACATAACAACTATCCGCCGACATAGCGAACTTGGTCTAAATACAATATCAACTTACCTCGATTATAATTATTGTAATCTAGATATTTCTGTAGAATTCTTTCAGTTTTTGATTATTCTGTAGCATGCATTTACTAATTGACTTTAAATAGTAACATTCACACTGACCAAAAGCAGTCGTATTAAATAGTGTTCATTGAATGTAGCAATTGTTTTTTTCCAATGCTATTGACGTATTTCCACTTCCTACGAAGGCTTTTGTGGCAGCCAAATTATAAAGAAATCCGCTTACACTCTCCTTTATTTTTACCAACCTTTTTGTTCCTTTAAAAGCTTGATAAAATCCGTAAATCAAAGAAACAAGCCATCTTAATAGCATATATTCCGAAGAATTTTTTTATTGACAATCAATATTTTTGAAAAAAGCATTTGATCTATAAGAATAATGTGGCGTTATTGGGGGAGTTCCCTATCGACGTCACCGACGACGGCGCCTTCGACCCACCGGAAGACATCAAGACAACTTGCAATTCGGCGCCACTTGAACCGCGTCAAATCAACCCGTACAGCAGCACAAAAGGAAAAGAATAAGTGAGAATCTGTGTCTACATGTTGACCAGAAAGTTGACCACACTCAGTTCGCCAGCACCGCCACTGCTTTAGTCTTCCAACAACAAGAAGTGTATGAAAGCGTGCTGTGATTGAAACGTGAAACAATCTTACCTCCTGGTCGACCTTTTGTGCGGTTGTGTCGGCAACGAATTCCTCAATTTGCAAATTGCTATGGCTTAAGTCTTCTTTAAGAAGGAATTGCGTGTCAAAGATCGTAACAAAATCTCCATCAAGACATCGACATAC